>JAQPPZ010004127.1:600000-852419 GCA_028583015.1 Wollemia nobilis
TCGTTCTTGTGCCTTTTCTTCACTGTCGGTCGCGAAAATGCGACATGTCGCGATATCGCGACAACTTTCTCACCCTAGCACTTCTTGCTGTCGGCCACGAAAATGCGACATGTCGCGATATCGCGACAATGTTCTTGCCTTGGTGCTTCTTCTTGCTGTCGATCGTGAAAATGCGACATGCGGGATATCGCGACAACTTTTGTCCTTTGGCGCTTCTTCTTGTTGTCGATCGCAAAAATGTGACATGCATGATATCGCAACAAATTTTTTCCTTTGCCTTTCTCCTCGCTTTCGATCGCAATTTTGCAACATGTCGCAATATCGCGACAACTTTTGTTGCTTGCACTTCTTCTTACTGTGGGTCACAAAAATGCGACATGTCACACTATCGCGACACTTTTCATTTTGGCTCATCTTCTTGCTTCCAGGTCGCGAAAGTGCGACATGTCGCGATATCGCGACAGTTTTTGTCCTTTGCTCTCCCTTGTCGCTTTGAGCCGCGAAAATGCGACATGTCGCGATATCACGACACTTTTTGTTTTCTGCTCAGTGCTGCTTCTTGCATCACGAAAATGCAACACGTCGCGATATCGCGACGCTTTTCTTGCTGGCGCTTTTCCCTCGTTGTCGGCCATGATTTTGCGACATGTCGCGATATCGTGACACTTTTTCATTCTTGCACTTTGGAGCTATTTTCTTTGGCCTGCTTGGTAGCGAAGATTTTTCTTCTTCATTCTGTATACAAGGGAGTGGCATGGAAAGCCAAAATTGCTGCAACACTTACAAATGAAAAGAAATACTCTTGCAAAAGGAAATTTTTTGATTTTTTTCTACCCCTTGTGCAATGTGACAAAATTGTCAACATTCTTGGCGGCTCGCGGGGCATTTTGCTAGTCTGAATGCAGAGATCCCAGGCCTTTATCCATTGGGCAACAGAGTCATTCTCATTATCTTCTTCTCTGATCATCCACTGACAGCATATATTTTTTGTTTGTGCCTAAGCTCCTAAGCAACCTTAGTGCTTTCGGCTCTTATTTACTAGCCGGGCTATTTACAATTTATACAAAATTTGCGGCATGACAGACATACCGCCATCACAAACTCAGCCTCGGGTGTCTATCCGGTGAATCTGCAGTGCCCGGACCAGATCAGATTGAACTTCAGTTGATCTTTGAAGTCTGGCTGGCTTCTTCCCAAAGCTGTCCATGCTACAAACAGGAAGCAGCGCAGTGAGTTGTCACTCCTGCCAGTACCCGCACTGCTGATGCAAGATGTGGCGAAGAAGTTCACCACGCGAGGGTCTTCTTGGGGCACTGGCCATAGTGATGGCTGGAACCAGAATACCGAAGAGTCTAGTAACTGCGGGCTGGGTACAGGTTCCTCCATTTTCTCGATGCGATAACAGGGCTCCTCCGACAAAGAGCAAACTTCTATGATCTCTTCAGGTTCAGCCTCTTGGTGAGGTACGCTTGACGGATTTTGGCTGAACATTTGCGTGCTATGCTCAGGGATACAAAAAGAGTGCAAAACTGGGCCCTCTTCATTTTTAGGCTCTACCACTTGAGCCTGCTCCTCTTCTTGGCCCGTCCTCTGATGGAGATCGCAAGCAACCGTATTGTTCATTGTTGGGGCAAAGCTTGCAAACTGCCAGGGTTGGACTTGGATGGGATCTGCCTCTCGAGCTCCACATGACTACATCTCAGGCTTCTACTCAGTATGAGGAGTCTGCCATGAAGAATACTGTGTTGGACAGACAGGAGTAGCAACTATTGGAGAAAGTGATGGGGCCTCTCCCCACTGCCACTTTCTCGATAGAAACTGTTCTACGCGTACTGCTTCCTCGAATATCTGAGGGAATCTTTGTTCACCAGATCGCAGCAAGAGGAGGCCTATGTCCGGGTGAAAAGCCCGAACATAGTAGAGGTGGGCTTGGGTGGGCGTCGGTTGGATCTCCCTTGGAATTCTCTTCCAACTTCTGATGAATCGGATATTGAAGTCCGTGACGCTCTCCAAAGATGCTCTCTTGATGGTGGAGAGGTGCGTCAAAAGCTGGAAGGGATCTTGAGAGCCATCAAATGTTTTGAATAGTGCTCCCGCTAAGTCATCCCATGAGCAGATACTCCTAGGCCCGAGCAGTCTGTACCACTGCAGTGCCCTTCCTTCCAGAGACAGGACCAGAAGTCTGACCATGACATCTTCGTGGATTATGTCATAGAGGAACGCTAAATCAGCAATAGCTTCAAGGTGCTCTCGGGCCATTCTCATGGTGCCATCGTATGTTGTCAATGCCTTCAAGGCAATGTCGAGAATCTTGTGGTAGCTTTGGAGGTTCAAGGGGCCTCGGTCATCCCAGCTGGGAAAGCTTACCCCCGCCATTATAGCAGCGGTCTACAGATATCACGGTTATCACCGCTGAGTCGGAGTTGCCAGGTGAACATTCTTTCTCCACTTGTGAGGTCAAGGCTACTCATCGAACCTTGATTCCTCTGGGATATCTTCTTTCAGCTTAAAAAAAAGGGCGCCTACGATCAAGAAATCTGGGTATTCAGCTCAACAGAGTCGCCAGGTGATTTTTCCAGATAAAGACAAGCCAGAGATTCACCAAACTCGAGCTTTCTTAAAACACGAGACTTTTGGCATGAAGGTACTGGTCTTTACGACTTAGAGATTTTTGGATAAAACAGAGTCGCCAGATGCTAGGAGTCTTTTGGTAATGACAGCATCAATTCTCACTACCACTTAGAAGATGAGACTGATCGGATCTCACCGAGAACTGTTAGAACTATTGGCTCCGGTGGAGACGGGCTTGAGGTCTATGAAAATATGGGACGTTAGTCCCACCGGGCGTGCCAAAACTGTTGGTCATCAAATCCATACAGGAAAGGACTTTCGGTGGGTTTGCGCGCCCTGGACCTGCGACCAACATTGAAAGGCCGAGGGGAAGAGATGCCCCTCGTGCCAATCTCCGGAGAAAGGCCGGCTCCTATACTAATCTACTTTTGGGGTTTGAGACAAGAGTGCAGGAAAGAAATAAACAGAGTAAGGGTTAGGAAAAGAAATAAAAAAGAGGGTAAGGGTTAGAGAAAGAAATAAAAGGAGTAAGGGTTAGAAGATGATGATTTAAGGTGGGAGAGAATAGGAAGCACGATTACTCGCTAACAACTTGAATAGCAACAAGAAATACCAAGAATAACATGAAAGAAATGAAATGTCGAACTTCCTATGTATCCTCTGGATGGGTTCGCGAGGTTCTCCTTTCTCTCTCGTTGGAATTCAGGATTCAGAGTAACAGCGATTGAGACAAGGGAATAACAGAAACCTCAATCCACCAGGCAGCATAAAGGAAAGCGACAAGGCATTTTTCCTCTCCTATGTATCCTCTAGGGCGAATTTCAGGGGTTCAGTCCCCGATCGCACATCGAATTCAAGATTCAGAGTCTCGGTATGCAAACGAGAAAAGACAAAAGAATTAAGCACAGAAGGCAGCATAAAAGAGAGAAATAGAGCACAAAAGGTCTTTAGTATTAAACGCAGGACATCAAGTTATAGCAGCTTTCTAGCAGAAAGTTCCCCCCCTTTTACATTATAAAATCTAGGTTTTTATAGAGGACCCGACCCTCTGAGTCATTATTACATAGAATGGCGAAGTATACCCTTGAGATCGATGAAGTCGGCACCTCGCGGCCCTCGAGACTGAGCTTTCAAATCCATTACCAGAACTGGTAACTGTGACCGGGTCAACCGCGAAAATATGCAATGATGAGCCGTTTGAGTGTCCTTGGTCTCTGGGTGCAATGCTCGAGTGGCCGCCATGTTTGACTGATACTTCGCTTCCAATTGCCAAAAATGAGTAGCGAGCTTATCGGGCAAGCAAAAGATGCATTTACGAGGCACTTTGATGGTCTCGAGAAAATACCCGGCTTGGAGTGTGTGCCCATCGCGAAAAAGCAACATGTCGCGATATCGCGACATTTCTACGCCTTTAGCTTGGTTCTTCTTGTTGCATCGCGAAAATATGACATGTCGCAAAATCGTGACATGTCTATGCCTTTGTCTTCTTTTGTTGTCGAGTCGCGAAAATGTGACACGTCGTGATATCGCGACAATTTTCCTTTGTTGCGCTCTTTCCTTGTTGTTGGCCGTAAAAATGCGACACGTCGCGATATCGTGACACTTTTCCATTGCTGGCACTTCCTCTCGCTTTGAGCCACAAAAATGCAACACGTCGCGATATCACGACACTTTTCCATTGCTGGCATTTCCTCTCGCTTTGAGCCGTGAAAATGCAACATGTCACGATATCGCGATGCTTTCTCGTTCTTGTGCCTTTTCTTCACTGTCAGTCACGAAAATGCGACATGTGCGATATCGCGACAACTTTCTCACCCTGGCGCTTCTTCTTGCTGTCGGTTGTAAAAATGCGACATGCACGATATCGTGACAACTTTTGTCCTTTGGCGCTTCTTCTTGCTGTCGGTCGCGAAAATGCGACATGCGCAATATCGTGACAACTTTTATCCTTTGCCTTTCTCCTCGCTTTCGATCGTGATTTTGCGAGATGTCGCGATATCGCGACAACTTTTGTTGCTTGCACTTCTTCTTGTTGTGAGTCGCGAAAATGCGACATGTCGCGATATCGCGACACTTTTCATTCTGGCTCATCTTCTTGCTTCCAGGTCGCGAAAGTGCGACATGTCGCGATATCGCAACATTTTTGTCCTTTGCTCTCCCTTGTCGCTTTGAGCCGCGAAAATGTGACATGTCGCGATATCGCGACACTTTTTGTTTTCTGCTCAGTGCTGCTTCTTGCATCGCGAAAATGCAACACGTCGCGATATCGCGACACTTTTCTTGCTGGCGCTTTTCCCTCGCTGTCGATCGCGATTTTGCGACATGTCGCGATATCGCGACACTTTTTCATTCTTGTGCTTTGGAGCTATTTTCTTTGGCCTGCTTGGTAGCGAAGCTTTTTCTTCTTCATTCTGTATACAAGGGAGTGGCATGGAAAGCCAAAATTGCTGCAACACTTACAAATGAAAAGAAATACTCTTGCAAAAGGAAATTTTTTGATTTTTTTCTACCCCTTGTGCAATGTGACAAAATTGTCAACAAGTTATATTGGATCCATTACATGGCTTCCCCCCAAAAAGCTTTGTTCTTGAAGCTAGAAACTAAAGAATGCTCTCAAGCTCCCACATAACATCTTCTTTTCTAAGGTCCTACTACTTAATGAGGAAATCCTAAATTTATTGAGATCAAAGATGACAAACTTTGAACCACGATACTACTTCAGGATAGAGAGTGATTTGACCTCTTCATTGAGTACTAGAAGCCATATTGGACTATACCTTTTAAATAATTACCTATTTGATTCAAGATACATGAAATATAGGATGGATGCAAAAATATGGTGGAAGCTCCAACTAATATGCCACTTCACCAATATAATGAACCACCTTCTAGGGCCCATAAAATTGAGAAGCCAAATTCTGACTGGAATTGGTCTTCAAGGATAATTACTTGTAGGGTTGTAGGCATAATAAAAACATATATCCTATGGTAAACTGTCGTTCATAATGGTGTGAACCCTATTGTTTCTTCATGTGGTTTTGGTTATACGCTAAATTATCTTTAAGAAGCTAAATAATAAGCCATTGTTATTGTAACAAATCATCTACCTAAGCAACCTTGGAGGATCCTAGAATATAGTTTGTTACTAATGAAGTTTTTTTATCATACAATACTTCAAATGGAGGCATCTTGAGGTATGATTCGTAAGAAGTATAGTACTATTTTTCATATAATAAGAGTCACTAAACACAATGATACTACTTGTCTTGAGTGAAAAATTAAAGGTAAGTACTCAAATAATTTATTAACAAACTTTTTTTAACCATCCAATAGAGTATGATAATAAGAATACATACTCAACATGGTACCGATAGTAAAAAATATTTATTTTCAAAAGTTACTAGTGAATATAGGATCATGATCACTCATAATGGTTTTGGGTATACCATGTAATTTTAAAACATAATCAATAAATACCTTGGCCACCTTACTTGTTGAATAGGGATGTTTTAATACAAAAAAAATGAACAGACTTGGAAAGGTAATATGCTACCATAAGAATTATCACTTTACCTCCTAATTTGGGAAGACCCTCAAGGAATTCCATGAATATGTGTTACATTGGTAGTCAATGATAGACAAGGGTTGCAAAAATCCAAGAGACTTAACTATTTCACTTTCATTATGCTAACACACCTTACACTCAACCACAAACATCTTGACATATGCTTTTAATCCCTTCCAAAAAATAATTGCTTTACCTATTGGTATGTTTTCAAGAATTCTGAATGTCCAGCCAAAGGAGATGCATGAAATTATTGGAGAACATTTGAATTAATAGTTGAAGACTGATGAAGATAAATGTGATTCTTTTTTCAATGCACTCCTTTAGTATATGAGAAGCAAAAATTCAATGATGATCCCACCTTCCTTTCCTAAATGATCAACACAGTCTCCAAATTAGAAATCCAGTATTGTTTAATATGAGAAATCCATTGTGAAAGAGGACTAGATATGGCATTGACAACAACATTATCCTTGTATTTGCAAGACAATGTATCAACCACCATATTCTTCTGTCCTTTCTTGTATTTAATGACAAAATTATAATCCAAGATCTTGGTCATCCATTTATTTTGTTCGAGGGATGAGATAATTTGCTCTAGAAAATATAAATAAGTCCTCAATTTCTCTATAGAATACAAAAAACATTATCATTTACTTATCATAAGTGTATTGTACTAAATTTCTTCCCAAAAGCTTCCAATTTTTATAGGCTAATTGGTGACCATCTTGCATTAGAACAACTCCAATATCTATGTCATAAGCATCACACTCAATGACAAAAGGTTTGCTAAAGTCAAGAGTGGCCAAAATAGGAGTGGTACACATAGCTTATTTAAGGGTTTATAAGGTTTGGAAAGTGGCTTCAAACCAAAGGTATCCTTTGTAGTAAGAGTACTGAGAGGAGTGATAATATTTTTATAGTTGCAAATATTTTTTTTGTAGAAGCTTGTGAGTCCTAAAAATCCATGAAGTTATTTAAGGGAGATGGACAAGGGCCAATATTGCATAGCTTTGATCTTGTTAGGATCTACCTTGACTCCTTCCTAATCTACTATATGTCCCAATCATTCTACCTCCTCGACATCAAAGGAACATTTGGATCTTTTAACAAAAAGCTTTTCCCTTTGTAATAGGTGAACTTTGTCAATACAAATTAGGTGATATTCCTAGGACTAGATATAAATTAAAATATCATTAAAGAAAACAAGGACAATCTTGTAAAGGACAAAATATAGAGGTCATGATAATTTATAAATTAGGAGAATTAGTGAGACCAAAATTCATGACTAGAAACTCATAGTGACCCTCATGTGTATGAAAAGCAGTCTTAGGGATATCCTCTTCTCTAACCCTAATTTGATAAAACCTACAACACAAGTCTATTTTTTGTAAAATATAGCACCATGTAATTCATACAACAAATTATCTATAATAGGAATAGGTGAAAGTGTGAAAAATAATGCATTGTAACAAACAGATAAACATTTGAAAGGAAAACACAATGCAAAACACAAAGAAAGAAACCAAATGGCAATGGAATCTAACTATATTAAACTTGCATTGATTTCTTTAAAATGTGTTACATAATATCCCCTTTAGGGATTTTTACCAATGATACAATTTTACAATAATTTTCTTGGTGCAATTTGAATGATTTTTGTGCCCACAACAATGATTTGAAGCGGATTTTCTTGAGACCATTGCACGAGAGTGAGATCAAAATTCTTTTACTGTCCTGAATCTTGTAACCTTCATACAATGAAATACAAGGGAAAGTCAATAGCATCTGTAGGGTCCATCAATATTGGACCCAACTTAATAAATAGATAAAATGAGATAAAATGGATACATGCGTAAATTATGTAAACTTATGCTACTGTAAAATATAAAATGCATAAATGGAAATATCTAATGCTAAAAAGGACATGTAAACAAGAATCTGACCTTAGATGCAAAAAACAATAAAAAGTGGTCACCTAACTAGGACCATCTCAAGTGAGACAATATTTTTTTATGGACCATACTAGGGCAAGACGATCACCGTCACAAACCTATAACCATTGAAAACTAGATTTGGATGAGATTTGGATGACCTCGGGGTGAATTTTATTGATGAATGGTTGATGAATCTAAAGATGAGTGCATGGATTTGAGCATCTTGAATTCATGGTATTGATCAAGCAAGGTTCATGGAGACAGCGTTGAGACTCATGTGGTAACCCACCAACATTGATTCGAGCAGTGAGTATGCATGGTAAGATTTTTGCAACACTTCATTGCTTGAGATTCATAATTAGGAATTCTTAAAATAGAGGGAGGAATCCTCCTTTCTATAGCCTCCTTGGAATGCAACCAAAGAGACAAGTAGCAATTAGGGGTAGTCTGATTGCCACTTTGCAGTTGGTAGGGGTGACTTTAGATCATTAAGAGTGGTGGGAAATCAATCGTTGTGTTGATAAGCAGTACCACTACCTGATTACTCCTTTTTTAAGTAGTGCATGCAAAACTATCTTGTGTCAATATGGTGTCAAATTGGAGATCATCTCGGGCGAGACGGTCATGCCTCCCATGGGGAAAAGTGTCCTTTTGTTGGGAAAAGACACTAAATAGCCTTAAGGCTACCCTAGGTGGGTTAGATGGGTTAGAAGGAGGTCTTTTGGAGAGTCTCCTTGTGATTATGCATTTTAGGTGTCTATAGATACCCCTTTTTGGAACGCTTTGTGCCTAAGCACAATGTGGAGAAAAAATAAATGACCTAAAATGGTTGAGTTGATGGTAGATGATGTTAAGTTAAAAAATTTAATATGAGATACCCCAATCATAAAAAGGATGCACGTATTTGAATTATTATTTCCAACTCATTGATGAATTTTATTTTATTTTGGAAATCCTTTAGCCATGGGTAGACAAGCTTGAGTCTACTCTTTAGGTTTTAGGTATACCAAATATTTGTTTGATTTAAATTTTGCTTGTTGTTTGCCCTATAAAAAGGGCTTATGATAGTCTTTGGCAATGATTCTTGAACAAACGTAATTTTTATTTTTGAGTGTTTGATTGTTGACTTAATTTTGAAATGTAAATTTTGTTTTTATTGACTACCCCCTCGAGCAACGAGTCGATGGAGGATATGAAAATTTGATGATAGCGATGAGGTGCTTGAAAATATGGAGACTATTAGTATGGTTGATTTTGAAAAGTGTTACTTTGAGACCGTCTTGAGCTAATACAATTCTATTTGATTAGTTTTTTTTTTTGTAAAATCATGATCATCTCGAATGATCGCATGGCATCATGCAATCATCTCAGACAGACTCGATCATTGAAAAACATAAAAAGTAGAAATTGCAAAAAATGGATCATTTTCACCACACAAGATGAGAAATGAGTGAGACGAGGAGGAGGAGAGATCATTTTATGAGGTGATGTACTGTCAAAAATCCCATCAATTACTATGATGGAGTCAGTGTAAGAAATATAAGGACAAAAATCCAAATGTTTCTTTTTAAAAAAGATAAAAGGAACCAAACTAAATTAAACAAAAATAAATGGAGCAATGTGGGCAAAATGGGGAGTTAGGCAAATAAAAAATTGGAGGGGTTACAGGTAGTTAATGTGTTAATGCACTTTTTCCTTTTTTTGTGCTTTTGTATTTTCTTTATTTTTAGAATTTTTTAATTTTTTTATGCTTTTATTATGTGTCTGGGATCATCTCCAGTTGAGACAATTCCATTTTGTGGTCATCTCACTTGAGACAACCTCTTTTGGGGACCGTATCATATCAATATAGTCTCGTGTTGCAACCATCTCATACCAATATGGTCATGTTTGGATGTCGTCTTAGTGCGAGATGACCATGTGTGGGGGTCATCTTAGCTTGAGATGGTCGTGTGTGCTATTTTTTTATTGAGAGTTTGTTTATTTGATCAGCTTATTAAAGCTTTACAAGGCTTCCCTAACCACTATAAGGAGGCTTGTGTTGTAGTTTTGAATAAAGAGGACGATTAGAAGTGGATGGTATTGGATATTTTGCATATTGTCTGATTAGAGTCTATTCATGTTGATCAAGCCTACCTAATGACACTAATAGATATGTGGGACCCATAAAATAACACTTTCAACATTCTAACTAGGGAGATCACCATCACATTAGAGAACGTATATTGGATATTGCAATGCCTAATTGAGGGAGCACTGATTTACACTATTGGAACTGCCCAAAGGGAGGTAGTATTACAATGAGTCTATGGAGAGCAGTGGAGATAGATTGATTACAATGTTGATAATGGTGGAATCCACATTGAGGTCAACTTCAATACACAGCTACTGATATCCAAACATGTAGTGTTGATGACTCTCATGTCTAATTTTATTCTTCTAGACTCCTCTAGTAGCAAGTTCCCTTGGAACTTGTTGGGCCTTGTTCAAGACTTGGTGGAGTAGCCACAAATCATGGCATGGGATGTTAGCTTTTGATACAACACGCAATGGGATATAGCAATCATAAGATGCAGAATAATAAGAAAGAAAGTAAATCTATGAGATGACTAAAATATGCTATAAATATAAATGACAAAAATGAATACAAAAGTAGCTATGGAGGAAATGAACACTCCATGATATAAGCTACTGCTCAATGAATGAACTCTAAGCATATAGCTCATACACTATACACTAATATATCTATCCTACTCTACATTCTCTCACATCTACTATCTATGGATATATATATAGGAAGATAAGTTCCTTGACCAACACTCTACCTAGTTGTACAAGGGACACCTTGCACATATACAACTTTCACATTGACACTTGTGCATTTATTACATTGCATGAAGTAACTATATAATTTTCCCCTAAAGTAATATAATGTCCTAAGTATGTACCAAGGAAGGTACATTTACATAATCCAAATAATGTAGTATAATATATTTCTAACACCCCCCTATATTACAATATTTGGGTATTGAATACTTTAGTCTTCAATGTGGATCTTCCTCCAATGGATAGTGAAATTTGTATTCTGCTTCATCACTTAGTGTAATCAGGTTTAGCAAGTAATTATGTGTCTTCGTATGATATGAAGTAAGCTATAGCTGAAGGTTCTTCTACCTTTTGTATGTGTTCAACTAGTTCTATCTTCATGATGACATGTTTCTCTTTAATATGCCTTTTCTTTCTTTTTCTTATTCTTCTATTTTGATTTTGCAATGGTGTTTATGGAGTTTTTGCTACATGATAGGTTAGTATATCATCACAATAATATTCTTCTTTATTGCTATCTTGTTCCTTGTTTTGATTAAGTACAAACACAATTAGAGATAGATAGACCATCAGATATTATTATGGTGAAAGTATAACCAATATTTGTGAGTTCCACCATGCTCTGAAGAGAATATCATGAATATAACTAATCAATGTTATAAAGATACATTCTTTAGCTTCATTAAGAAACAAAGAGAACTTCTCTTTGTCACTAGAGGATAGATACTCGTATCCTTCTAGAGTATCTATTAATTTTTTAGAGTAGTATTCTACTTCATGAAATAATTCTTCATTATTGAAAGCATTTCTCAAGATATTATCCATGATAGATCTTTTCTTGCTATTTATTAGAATTGAATTTGCAAGAATATTTGAAGTCTACCTTATGACTCCTTATTAGGATATATGATCCTTGATAGAAGTATATAAGCTTGATTTGATAAACCTTTATTAATATTTGGTTTTTGTAGGCTTCCTTATGTCTCCCTAGTAATGAGAGTATATACTCTTAAGGATTTTTAGGTTTTATATAAATATTATATATTTCTAATTGATTTGCAACTTGATAATTTTGATAAATGCTGATATTACCAAGTTTTTTAGAATACCTTATGACTCCCTAGTATGTTTTGGATAAGATATAAAGTGTTTTTGTAAATTATAGTTCAACTTTGGTTCATTTTGTAAAGATTTGTAAATATCAAAAATCAACTTCTATTATCCTTGTTTTTTTTTGGTAATTTGGTGTTTCTATTAACTGGGTTTTAACTAGGTCCCAACCCTAGATGTACAAAAAACCCTAACAGGTTGATAGGAGCCACTTTTGCATAATCTCATATGAGGGGGTAGAAACAAAATAAACTAGTCATTCCCATGCAGGGGATAATAGTAAATAAAATTTCCACGTAGGGGATAGTAGCACCGATATTTAGGGAGTACTCGCCCACACAGGAGCAACTAAATATCATCCTAATAACACCCATAAAAAAACCATCCAAAACCCACAAGGGGCCACCACATGATCACCATCATAACATACAAACAAAAAGAGACATACAGCAAAAACTATTGACAAACCCAGAGGAGACAAAAATCAAAATTAAGAAACCTGGCCCGAGAAGCATACTTTAGGGTTCAGCCTCTTGGGAGTCTTCTGTAGCTTTCATTGTGTTCTGCTTCAGGTATTGCTTCAGTACTGAGGTGGTATTTTCAAAGGCCACGATGACTTCATGAACATATTCGTAATATTGTTGGAGATACCAAAGTTAGGGCTGAATTCTCGCTAATGTCATCAAAAATATTAACAGGGGAATTCTGACTAGATTTGGCTTTAACCTTCTTATTTCTAGAATATCTACGCATTTGAGGGACCGTCTCCTTGATCTTGGTCTCCTCGACCTTAGATTTATGTTTTCCCAATGTTACCTTCTTACTGCTTGTGGGTAGAGACTTGGAAGGAGTGGCTATTGACTGAGAGCCTTTCTTGGTATAAGGGGTTTGAAAAGCTCCATCGCTCAAGGTCTCACTAGAAAGGGAATGATGACTATGAACGGGGAGGGGGGAAATGGAGGGGTAGACTATAGATGGGTGGCCTCAATAGGTGGATTAGAGGTGATATGGTGGTAGATAAAAATGAACAGGCCCTAGTGAGTGGGTGCTAAATGCTTCTTACGGGCACCAAAAATAGACAGGTGGATAGAACAGTGGAGAAACATAGGTAGGTTCATGGATTTGTAGCCATGAATATGGTTAACCAAAGCCAGGTGGAAACTGGACATGGGTTTCGATGGGTTGTTACAGGCTAGATATTGCATCAGGGGGACAATGACTATGGGCCAAGGCAAGGGAAGGGATTCGTGTTTAATAGACATGCTTGACCATTTGAAATCTTGATAGTTTGGGAACCCATCCAGCTTTGGCTCCCAATTGTGCTTGTCACATCGGACCATATGACCAGTGAGAGGTAATCCAGATATTTTAGTGTTAAGAGCAGGGGTAACCTTAAAATGGAGATTCTTCACAATGACGGCCATTCGACCACATCCTGATGAAATTGTCTATAATATCAGTTTCTAAGCCTTTAAATTTTTATAGGAAGGGAAACAGTCTGTAGGCATGCAAGTGGGAAGCTGACAGAGCGTCCAGCTTAAGGTTACTTGACTCAATGTAGGCCATGGTGGTAGGAGTAGGGGAGGAATGGGAGGTGGTAGGGAGGCTTAACCAAAGGTTGGGGTGGAATATATGGATAACGTCAATTTGAAAGATGCAATAAGAACAAGATAAATAGGTCGAGGGTAGCTCGAGGGATATGATGATCATGGGATGGTGATAGGTGGAAAGGTAGTGGGCAGGACGAGGATGCTAGGGATTAGTGTAAAGCATTAGATTAATATCCACATGGGTAAAATTGGATGACCTTAGGCACCCAGTTACAGCTAGATTCGATGGAAAAATGTGCAGGAAGCCAACAACATACGTGGCATTGGGATTTTGCATAGAACTTTGGAAACCACCATTGTGAGGAACATAGGTCCACTAGTGAGCATCAAGTTTGACAATTTTGGTTGATAGACCAATCATGAGGTGGTAAGGGGATGTACAAGATAAGAATCCCATGGGATATAGCATGCTTCAAAACCTGCATCACCTTGATAAATTAAAACATAGGTTAGAATGGAGGGGAATAAAAGCACCTGGATTTCTTGTCTACAGTCGCGATGTGGGAGACAGGGATGGCAAAATAGATTTTTGGAAAATGCCCATGTTGGTAAGCTTGTCGGTAAGCCTATTGGCTTTGTGATACACATGAGTAACTACCGCCTGGTGTTGTTGATCGATAATTTCCCTACTTTCTAGAATCAAAGATTTAATGTTCCATGGGGGAATCTTATCGATGTTGATGTAGCCTATAATTTTGAGGGAATCTCCTTCAATGTGGAGATTATTTTAGGAAATTCCCTCAACTTCACCATAGCACCCACGCCTCAGTGATGTTGTTTGTTTGGTGGTCTAAATTCTCTGTGAAAGCAAGAACAATCTCACCTTTATGGTTCCTAAAAACTCCACCTACTCCTGCCAAACTAGGATCCCCTTTGGAAGTGCCACCAAAATTGAGCTTCAACCAGCCTTCTAGAGGGTGTTGCCAATGAGCTTTCAGCCTAGTATGGGGAGTGGGATGGGATGGGATAGGAATGAAAATATTGAGGGAATGAAGAATATCAATTTCAACCCTGTAGATTGGGGAGCTAGACCACGAGAGGAGCTAAGAATTCTTCGTAGCATAGGCAATTGCTTTGACAGTTGTGGAGACAGTGTCATTAGAAGTGGTGGAGAAGACTCTGTGATTCCACTCTAACCAAATTTGCCAAAGAAGGTGGTGAAGATAAATTTTTCATATAAAGGTAACTTTGGGATTTTTGAAATGGGTAGGCCATTAGATGAAGAGATCCAGGAGGGATTTAGGGTGGGCCTATTGAATCTGGAACATAGAAAGCATGTGACTCAGTCCTTATTTAGCAAAATTGCATTCTAATAAAATATGGTTGATAGATTCCCAACTGGATAGGCACAAGTGGCACCTTTTGGGGACCGGGATGCCTCTCTTCATGAGATTGACGATGGTGAGAAATTTATTTTGGATAGTGGTCCACAAAAAAACCTATCTTCGGGATGAGACATTTGACCCACACCAAGATGAAGGGAATAGTGGAAGTTTGGGGGTTGAGCATGAGGGAAAAGGTTGTCTTGACTAAGAAATCCTCGCTATCAGTTCTTGTCTAGACAGGGATTTCTTGGGTGGCTATGGTGGGGATGATGGTGTTTCTCAATAAAATTGATAAAGAACTTCCTGCTCTGGCTATATGATCATTTATGTTGCTAGTGGAAAAGGTTTTCCAATTGCCTTGGCTATCAATATAGTCCCTCACCTTATTTCGCCATATTCTTTCGAGAACTGGTCTTAGGATGGAGATTTTAGGGATCTCTGTAAGGGGTTTGTCTTTCAACCATGTGTCATTACAAAAATTGATCATTTTTTCCCTACCCAACTGCCATCGGGTGCCTCTGATGATAAGATATTTGGCTTGGATTACGGCCCGCTAGAAAGTAGATCCACTAGCAGGGATGTTATCATCCATTAGGGATAAGTTTTGGAGATTTTTGTTTTGAACGATGGACACCCATTCAACCTTATAGTTGGAGAAGAGCTTCCAAGCCTGCTTGGTAAGGAGAGCAAGGTTCAATTTAGTTGATCTTCTTAGCCTGAGGTCTCCCTGGGATTTTGGTTGGCAAACTTTGTCCTAGCTAAACAGGTAAAAAAATTTCTTCTCCTTCAGGCCTGACCACAAGAAGTTCTTTTGGAACTGTTTGATCTTAGAATGAATGAAATTATGAGCCTTAAATACTGACATAAAATATATCGGGATGCTCTAGAGGAAGGCCATAGTGAGGGTTTCCTTAGCTACCTAGGATATTAGGGCACCCTTCCATCCTGTAAGTTTGCACTTTATTCTATCGATGACATTATCCCACATGGATTCTTTTAGGATTTTGGTGAACAGGGGAAGACCTAGGTAGGATGTAGGGAGATCAGCTATGCTACACTGAAGAATGCAAGTAATCTTCCATTGTCTGCTACTAGGGGTGTTGAGAAAAAAATATTTACTTTTGAGGTAATTTATTTCCTTCCCAACTGCTAAGGCATAGGTATCAAGAATACCCTTTATGGATTTGGCTTGAAGAATAGAGGATAGGGTAGCGATAATAGTATCATCCACAAATTTTTGGTGGGACAGGGAAGGGGAATTAGAAGAGGATTTAATCGTAGACACACACCCCAAAGCACAAGCATATTTGAAATCTCTATCGAGGGATTTAGCAAGAATGATGAAGAGGAAGGGGGATAGGGTATCTCCCTATCTAATGCCTCTGTGGCTAGGAAAATAACCTATAATAGATCCATTAACTAGAATGGAGAACCAGGGTGATGTGATGTATCCTTTGATGAGTTTTATCCAGTCTTTGTGAAACCTAAACTTGGATAGAAACTTTAAGAGGAAATCCCTATCTATACTATCAAAAGCTTTGTTGATGTCTAGCTTTAGGAACATGACTACCTTTTTGTTGCACAAGGTAGAATGAAGGGTTTCGTGAAGCGATATGATATTGTCTGTGATGGATCTACTTTCCACTGAATTGCCTTGGCAAGGATCTATAATAATAGGAAGGATTCCCTTTAGCCTGGTAGCTAGGGATTTGGTTAGAATATTGTAAATGATGTTGCATAAGCTTACTGGCCTAAAATATATCATAGATCTACATTGAGAGGTATTAGGGATCAAGGCAAGGAAAGTGGAGTTTGTTCCTCTTAGGATGATCTTGGTACATTGGAGCTCAATGATAGTGTTGTAGATATCTTCCCCAAAAATGTCCCAAAAGGTTTAAAAGAATCGAGGGGGGAACCCATCTAGCCTAGGTTCCTTATCGTCTTTCATGGAGAACAAGGAAGCCTTAATTTCTTTCTCGAAGAAGGCCTGGATCAGGGATGAATTCATCTCAGGGGTGACCAGGGGGGAATATTCTACATGAGGGCTTCTTGGGCTTCCAAGTGGATGGGGGGGAAGTTCCCATCATGTTACTGAAGTAGAAAGATATTTCTTCTCTTATCTTGCAGAT
The DNA here is from genome assembly GCA_028583015.1 of Wollemia nobilis. Lineage (NCBI taxonomy): Eukaryota > Viridiplantae > Streptophyta > Pinopsida > Araucariales > Araucariaceae > Wollemia > Wollemia nobilis. Next base: position 617,074 of record JAQPPZ010004127.1, read on the forward strand.
ATCCTGAGATGCTTAACCATCATACAGGGTGAAATCTCTGATTTTGTTTGAACTTCTATTTCGTAGGGTAGAGGTATGGAAAAACCTTGTGTTTGCATTACCATATTTGTGCCAGAGGGCTTAATATTTTTTATGCCAATAAGTTTCTTCTTTGTCTAGTATGTTATGATACTCTAATAAGATTTGTCTCTCCTCTTCCCATAGTTTGGGAATCCACTGATCGTGCTAAATATGTTGCTCCAAATTTTGCACAGGGTCCACTCTTTATTCTCAAAAATATTCTCAAACACTTCCCTGTTCCAGTTTTTAAGGCTTTCTTTGACTAATTTTACATTTTGAGATACCTGGACTATAGCAGATCCCAAGCAGGGGATCTTCCACCATTCAAAAATTATTTGCTTCAAATAAGGATTTTGGATCCACATATTTTTGAATTTGATGGGAGTTTTGAAGGATGGGGCCCTATTGGATTCAAGCAGAAGAGGGGAATGGTTAGACCTAATTCTGGGGATAGAAGTGAGAGAGGTATCTCCAAATATTGGAATGGCCTACTAAGATAGGAAAAAATGGTCTAGCTTAACTTGGATGTGATCCAGGCCTAATCTTTTATTGCTTCAAGTGAATTGGCAGTATTTGATATGAATTTCCATAAGCTCATTCTCTATGACAAAATCCTAGAAATCAAGGATGCATTTAGATGGAGTAGAAACGCCACATTTATTATCAGAAGGAAAGAGGGGGGAGTTGAAGTCACTTGCTCACATCCAGGGAAGGTTAGAGAAGGCATCCTTCATGAGGGATAGGGATCTCCAAAGATTGCATCTTTCCAGGGGATTATTGGGGGCATAGATGTTGGATATCACCCATGTGAACTAATTCGCTTTGCAATAAAATACCATATTCAGAGTTATTTTATAATAAGATATCACCCTGCCTTCGACTTATTATCAGTCCCATAAGCATAAAAGACCTCCAGAAGATCCCTCAGTAGGGGAGAAGGCCCACAGACAGTTTTTCCACACTAACTGGGCTATGTTATGGGTTCTAGCATCATCATATTTTGTTTATTGTAACATAAGAATGGTAGGTTTGTGGTCCTTCCTGATGGTTTGAGCTAAACTTTGTTTTCTCGAGTTGTTAAGACCTATGATATTCCAAAAGAGGATCTTCATATAGAAACTTTGGTGGGTTTCTTGCCTCCCTTGTTATTCAATGGGGGAGGTTTGGGATTCTTATCTTCATCCATAGACTGATTGAACAGTTAGGGAAAAAGGGTTGTTTGCACTTCGTTCGTAATTTTATTTTTAGTGTCTTTTTTTATTTGCTCATAAATGGTTGTTTTACCTCTTTTATTTTTGCTTCCTATGTCCACAGGGCCTTTTTTGCTTCTAGTGATTATGGAGCTGGAGTTCGCTCTGAGGTGAGAGGGACTAACAACATCCTCAAGGGAATCATAATAGGATTTGGTTAGGGATGGGGGTTTGATCGAGGGGGGAAAGGAGTATCATCACCTCTAGGGTAAGGGTTGGTAGGTAGGGATTTCATGATGGAGGGGGGAGGGGGAAGGGGAGCATCTAGGGTATTGGACAAACCAGATTTGAAAGTGTAATTCTATGCTTAATGTGGGCCCGAGATTAATTGACACAACGAATAAAATAACCAGGGATATATTAATTAAATAAAATAACACACTATTAACCTTACAATTATTAAGCCTTTATATAGGCTTAGTAGATGCGGAAGAGTAGGGAAGGGAGGTTGGAGGAAGTTCGGGAGGATGAGAGAACGAAGGAGTAGGAAGTGGAGAGGGAGGTGGCAGCGGGCGTGGGGAGAGGAAGGGAGTGGAGTGATAAGGGAAAATGGACGGCAGGGAAGGAGGAAGAACATTGGAGGGATAAGGAGAAGAATAAGGCGAAGGATAGAAAACAAAAATAAAAAAAATCATGCCGACCATCAACCTAGCTTAGCCGACAATAGGAAAGAGAATTCACACTTGCTTAGAAAAATCTAGTTTTTTCTAAGCCTTTTGAAGATAATCCCGGTTCACACTTGCTACATTCTCCCCCTTAAAGTTGAGAGGACTGACTATACAGTCTCTCAGCTTTACAAATTGAGCTTTGGCCAGTGCCTTGGTGAAGATGTCCGCGACGTTCTCCAAAGTGTGGCAATAGTGAAGCTCAACAATGATCGGTTTCCACCATATCTCCGATGAAGTGGTACTTCATATCAAAATGCTTTGATCTACTATGGTGGACAGGATTGTATGCCAACTGAATGGCACTGATGTTGTCACAGAATATTCTAGTTGGACCACTTTGCTGCTCTCCAATCTCTTCTAATACCTTTCGTAGCCATAGAGCTTGAGTACTAGCATGAGTGACCGCTATATACTCAGCTTCTGTTGAAGATAGCGCTACTACTATCTGCTTCTTGGAACTCCAAGTTATTAGTCCCGAACCAAGACTAAAACAGTTACCCGATGTGGATTTTCTATCATCAACATTGCTGCCCCAATCACTATCACTAAAGCCTTCAAGCTTGATAGTATCACTTCTGTAGTATTGGATTCCAAAATCCAATGTACCCTTCACATATCTCAAAATTCTTTTAGCTGCCTGCAAATGCAGCTCATATGGATTAGACATAAATCTAGAAACAAGAGATACAACATACTGAATGTCTGGTCTGGTGTTGGCGAGAAACATCAAACTCCCAACAATGCTTCTGAAAGTGGTCACATCAACTTTCGGTGCTCCATCATCCTTGCTTAATTGGATCCCATGTCCAATTGGAGTTGCAACTGATTTGCATTGCTCCATAGCAAACTTCTTAATCATATCTCGAGCATACTTAAGTTGACAGATGAAGATCCCTGAATCTGTCTGATGGACTTCCATTCCAAGAAAGTATTTCATTAAGCCAAGATCCTTCATCTCAAATTCCTGCATCATGGAGTGCTTGAACTCCATATTGACTTTTTCATTACTACCCATAAAAATGAGATCATCCACATACAAACAAACTATGAGGATGTCATTACCTTGATTCAGGTAGTAGAGCGTGGGTTCATTTTTGCTTCTGATGAACCCAAAATCTTTAAAGTACCCATCAATGCGTGAGTACCAAGCTCTCGGTGCCTGCTTGAGGCCATAAAGTGCCTTCTTCAGTTTGTAAACAAGATGTTCCTTGTCTTTCTCTTCAAATCCCTGTGGTTGCTCAACATACACTTCTTCTATCAAGTAACCATTGAGAAATGCACTCTTTACATCCATGTGTTGGACTTTCCATCCCTTATGTGCAGCTAAGGCAAGAACTGTTCTGATAGTCTCCTGTCTGGCTACAGGAGCAAAAGTCTCTTCATAATCAATTCCATATTTTTGAGTGAATCCCTTTGCAACTAATCTCGCCTTGTGCCTCTCGATGCTACCATCAGCATTAAACTTGGTCTTGAAGACCCACTTACATCCAACACGTTTCTTTCCTTTAGGAAGCTTCACCAGCTCCCAAGTGTCATTGTTTTTTATAGAGGTTATCTCCTCTTTCATGGCATCTTGCCAAATATTTTGAGTACAAGCCTTCTCATAACTAGAAGGTTCAAGCTGTGAACTAGTTAACAAAGCATAGTTAACTAGATCTCCCCTAGGTTCCTGTTGGGAGACATCATCACCATACAAGTGCATATTTTCTAATCTTTGTAGAACAGAATTCATTTCACTAGCTTGACTCCTAGTGTATCTTTTTGAAAAAAAATTATCCAACATCTGATATGATGGATGATTCTGTAGAGTTCTCTTACCTCTGGATGGAGAATCGATGTCCATTGGTGAGGAACTTACTGATCTCTACGGAGAAGGACTTGGTGAAGAAGTTGAATTAGAAGATGAACTTGGGCTTGTGGGAGGAGACTTCTTACCTTTCTGTGGTGTCTGTTGTTGCACCTGCTTAGAAACTACATCATTGGATTCATCATCACTGAATATTTGGGGCTTACCCCATTCTCCCCCTTCATCAAAAATCACATCCCTGGAAAGCACAAACTTTCTAGTCCTGGGATTGTAGAGTCTGTAAGCTTTTGTATTCTCACAGTACCCTACAAAGATGCATGCCTGACTCTTTGGATCGAGCTTCTTTCTCAGCTCATCAAGAATGTGAGAATATGCCAGTGAGCCAAACACTTTGAAATACTTAACATTTGGCTTTTTACCATACCAAGCTTGGTAAGGTGTTTGCCCTTCCAAACTTGAAGTAGGACTTCTGTTCAAGATATGTACGTTGGTCCTGGCTGCATCTGCCCAATATGAATTAGTCAAATGCTTCGTCTGAAGCATAGACCTTGCCATCTCCACAATGGTGCGATTCTTCCTCTCTGCGACACCATTCACGTTGTGGAGTGTAGGCAGCTGTGAACTGCCTCTTAATGCCATGTTGCTTACAAAAATTCAAGAACTCATTAGAGGAGTATTCTCCTCCCCTATCTGATCTAAGACATTTTACAAAATATCCACTCTCACTTTCAACTCTTGTTTTGAAATCGACAAAGCATTCAAATGCTTCATCCTTATGTTTCAAAAAATATATCCAACACATTCTAGTAAAATCATCAATGAAGAGTAGGAAGTAAGAGTTGTTACCAAGACTCTTGGTCTGCATCGGACCACAGATGTCTGTATGCACTAGCTGAAGTGGATGACTGGCCCGCCATGCTTGTCCATGAGGAAATTTTGATCTGGCATGCTTCCCCAGAGCACACCCTTCATAGACTTCCTTACTATCCTGAACTTTAGGAAGTCCGGTTACCATCACTTGTGAAGTTAGCATTTTCAAACTAGCTGAATTCAAATGACCATATCTCAAGTGCCATAAGACACTTGGATTGGAAATAGCAACATTTGCTAACTTATCTCCCCCTGGCTGGCCAAAATTTAAAGGAAACAATCTATTCTTTGACATTGGCACTTGTGTAATGATTCTATTACTATTATTTTTATCAAAAATAGTGCATTTACCCTCATCAAAAAGCAACTTGTAGTTCTTTTCTAACATTTGACCAACACTTAAAATATTGTGTTGGAGATGGGGTGTGTAATAGATATCACTTACTTGTTTGACGCCTTCTTTAGTTGGAACTGCCATGGCTCCAATGCCTTCAACTGCCAATGATTTATCATCTCCCAATTTGATGTTGGATTTGTATGAGGAGTTTAGAGTAGCAAAGAGTTCTTCTTTGCCACTCATATGGTTTGAACACCCAGTGTCCAAGATCCATGTATCATTCATGTTCTGATCTGCCTGACCATATGAGAGAAAGAGATTTGTGGCCTCTTCCTCTTCTCCAAAATTTCCAAACTGACTGCTCTAGTTGTTGCTGCTTCCTTGTGAAGGCTTTGTCCAATAGTCATGAGCATAATGGCTAGGTTTGCCATAATTGTAGCAAGTTTGTTTTGATTTATCTCCTCCTTTGCCTCTGCCTGATTGTTTCCCTCTATTTTTTTGTCCTCCTCTATTCTGTTGTTCACCTCTATTTGAGAATCCTCCTCTATTCTGATTTCCTCCTTTGTTAGGAGTTCCACCTCTCTGATTATTTTTGCCTCTACCTCTATATTGTCCTTTGCCATGGCCTCTACCTCTGCCTTCATGAGAAGCAAAGGCTTTATCATCACCTCCATAACTTGTGGAAGAAGTTTGTTGTAACCTCTCTTCATGTGAGAGAAGTGAGCCAATGAGGGCTTCAAAAGACAGAGAAGTTAGGTCTTTGGATTCTTCTATAATTATGGCAATTGAATTCCACTTAGGAAGAAGTGTCCTTAACACTTTCTTCACTATAACTTCAGGCTTTACTTCTTCTCCTAAAGTGACCATCTTATCTACTACGGCTTTCACACGCACGTAGTAATCACCAACCTTTTCACTCTCTTGCATTTTAAGAGTTTCAAACTCTCGTTTCAAGGTTTGTAGTTTAACTTGTTTGACTTGGTCACTACCCCTATAACTTTCTTTTAAAGCATTCCAAGCAGATTCAGCAGTTATAAAAGAAGCTATTCTAGGGAAAATACTTCTATCAAGGGCAGCTTGGATGTGATAAAGGGCGGAAGAATTATTCTTCTGAGCTTCCTTTTTAGCCCTTTTATCAGCAACATTCAAAGCTGCCCAATCAACAGCAGTAGGTTCAGTATATCCCTCTTCAATCACATCCCAAAGACCTTTGCCTATCAAAAGAGTTTTCATTTTAATTGACCAATACTCGTAATCACCACCATTGAACTCAGGGATTGGTAGACTAGTATTGGATGCCATTTCAGAAAGCAAACTTTATTTCAATTTCAAACAAGTAGTACAAAGAAGTACAAAATAGATCACTGATTTAAATCAAATCTAGCCTTTTTAATATGCTCACTGATTTGGCGTTCTTCTTCTTGAGGATCACCCAAAACTGGAAAGGCGAAGTTGTCTGCTTCGTCGTCACTAATTACAATGACTTCTGGTGTTGCTTTTGGCTCATAACTTCTATTGAGAACATCTCATTCTTCAGTTTTAGGTTTCACCTCCACTGGTTCTTCTTCCTCTTCTTCTTCTTCTTCTTCTTCTTCTTCTTCTAGTTCTGAATCAGGAGAGCGTGGTGTATAGCTCTCACTTGTTTCTACTTCAGGCACTATAGGTGTATAACTTTCACTTGATTGTCCTTCAGGTACTATTTCAACCATCTCGGACTCGTCTATCCTTTGCCCGAAGATATTATCTTTAGAATCTGCCTCGTATCCAGAGTCCGGTTTCCTCAGATGAGCAATCACTTGGTTTTCTAATTGGCAAAACATTGTATGAAGTCCGTACCGTTGGACTTTCTCGTCAAAGGAATCAGGTGTCTCTCTTCTCAATAGAGAGAGTAATGCATTATAGCATCCGGCTGACCGGATCATCTACTCATAATCACACCGCATGAACTGGGTTACAACTTAATTTTTATGATGCCAAAAAAAACTTTTACCTCAAAATATCTTTTCACTTTTCAAAAAAAAATTCAAAATTTGTTTTAATAAAGGCTTTTTAAATTTAATTTAACAACTTCCTATATATTTTTTTAATTATTCTTTTTAAATAAATGTATATTTAAAAACATAATAAAAAATATATATAAATAGAAATTATTAAATTAATTTCTAAAACCTTAAAAAAACTAAATAATAAATTTTTTTATAAAATAAACCTTTTTTTTGTTTTATTCCCCGATGAGATTCGAACCGCTGACCTCCACCGTCTACCTGGGAGTCTTAGCCGCTGCACCACGCGACTGTTGTGGTAGAAAAGTGTCCCTCTTTGTTATAAACCCTTCTTTTTGGTGATTACACAAAAAAAATAAAAAACCTTTGTATTTTGACCCCGACGGGATTCGACCCTGGGTCTCTTCTCTACAAGCGGGAGCCTTGACCGCTAGACCAAGCTAGCCGGATGGGAGGAAGGAAGAATCACACAAATTTAAATTGAGTGGCTAAACAATTTTTTTAAAAAATTTAGTCCCACATGCAGTGGGAGGTGGGCGTGTTCAGGCTTTATCAAAGCCTACGAACACAATGAAAGTCGATTGCCTTCGGGAAATCGACCAACCGAACCTTTTGCCCAACTTTGACCAATAAACCTCCACCACATGGTTGTGCCATGTCAAATTTACTCTTGACTCGATCCACGTGCTACCTAGTCAGCACTCTGCCAATCACCTCGATCCACGTGGACCTCCTTGTCGACTCAACTGCCACATCACCGCCTACCACATCAGCTACCACCTAGCTCTGCTGCAGTTCATCACCACCATGTCAGCCTACCACCTCAGCTACTTTGTCAACTCCTCGAGCTACGCACCTCAACGCCACGTGACACTGTTGTTGTCTGTGCCCAGTCAATATTCCTTGAGATCCATGCACCCAATCAATGTTCCTCGAGATCCATGCCCCATCCCTGACCAGTCTGCTATGCTTGGCTTTCATGCCTCACCTCGGCCCTCGACTTTCATGCCCCCTGGAGCTCTGATACCAGTGTAAGTCTAAGCTTAATGTGGGCCCGAGATTAATTGACACAACGAATAAAATAACCAGGGATATATTAATTAAATAAAATAACACATTATTAACCTTACAATTATTAAGCCTTTATATAGGCTTAGTAGATGCGAAAGAGTAGGGAAGGGAGGTTGGAGGAAGTTCGGGAGGATGAGAGAACGAAGGAGTAGGAAGTGGAGAGGGAGGTGGCAGCGGGCGTGGGGAGAGGAAGGGAGTGGAGTGATAAGGGAAAATGGACGGCAGGGAAGGAGGAAGAACATTGGAGGGATAAGGAGAAGAATAAGGCGAAGGATAGAAAACAAAAATAAAAAAATCATGTCGACCATCAACCTAGCTTAGCCGACAATAGGAAAGAGAATTCACACTTGCTTAGAAAAATCCAGTTTTTTCTAAGCCTTTTGAAGATAATCCCGGTTCACACTTGCTACGAAAGGGGAGGGGTGGGGATGAGGTGGTAGGAAATAGGGGGAGGATGAGCTGATTCAGGGAAAAGAACTTCATCATTGGAGATAGACAGAGGTCCAAATTTATTGGTGAAAGCAAACATTGAACATACCTAATCCAAATCTAAATAATGTTGGCTGATGAGGGGATATTGGCAGGTGTATTGCTTCCTTTTATTTTCTTTCTCCCTCCTACTACCGTCAGGGGCTTTGGATCTATCATTGTGGATTCCCAGCTGGGTGTTTTGATTCTAGGGAAGGGGATTCTTGGAGCTCGACACTTCCTTTGAGGGTTTCAGAGAAGGGCATTGGAACTTGAGATGTCCTTGGGATTGGCATTCAATGTAAAATGTTGACTTATTTTCATATTTTATGGCCTGGTACCATTGGAAATCCTCATAGATGAGGTTGATGCAGGTTGGGAGCTGGGAAGCTAAGTTTGTAGATACATAGATTCTGGCATAGGCCATGCGAGTACAAGATTTTGTTGTAGGGTCTAAAGCAATGAGATCCCCAATGTATCCATCGATCCTACATAAGATGTCTTCATGGAAGAACTGGATAGGAAGATGCATAATTTGAACCCAAATGGGTGCTACATTAATGTCTTGGGTGCGAGGATTGAAATCCTACTCCATTTTTTGATGAATAAGCTCTTTCTACCATAGAACCATGGCCTTCCTATGAGGATTCAGACATAGTCATTTTGGTTGTTCAACTGGATCAAAAAAACCCCTAGATAGGGCTACCAATTAGAAGCTTCCCTCTGTTCGCTATTTGAAACTGGTCCATCTTTGTATGGATTCCATGTTGGATTTTCCCCTTATAAATTTCTCAATAATGGATAGGGATTCAATGGAAAGCTTTCCTGTAATATGGGAAACAAGGATAGCAAGGTTTTCCCCAGAGGTGAGTAGAGGGGGAAGGGTCTCAGTCCCAGAAGAGTTGGGGTTTTTAAGATCCCATCACCTTATCATGGTAATATAATGGAGATGCATCCTGTGAAGGGGTTTTACTATAGGGGAAGAGAGGAACATAACCTTCTGTCCATGGTCTTTCCAGCATTTTCTTCCCACCAGGGTCCAGGTCAGGTTCCTTGGGATCATCTGTTGCATCTAAGGGAATCTCCCCCTATTCTAGATCTCCCACTAGGGTTTGGGTTGTCTTGCCTAAAATTGCCAGAGCTATTGTTGTTGTAGTTGTCGCCATGGTTTCACTTATATTATCCTTATTTCTCCTATTCAACTAAGCACTTTTTCTAAATTTAAAGAGATTTTAATGTTGGATCTTTTGTCTCTTTTTGAGAAGATTTGAGACAATAATATTATAAATTTACAACCTTTTAAATGCTTTGATAAAACTCTCTTTAAATATCCCTTTAGGATTTAATTCAAGTGTATCTAATTTCCAAATTAATTAGTTTGATGTAGTAACCCTTATAACTCCCTAATTTTAGAAAATTTAGATCACAATAATATTTGCAAGTATTTAAGGTTAATTTCCAATAGAAAACCTTATTACTCCTAAGTTTAATATTGAAAATATTATATTAGCTTGATAAATGATTCCCTTTGAGGTATGGATTTCAATATAATTATATTCCTCTAAATTCAACCTTATAAATCCCTAGATATGAAAGCATATAAATATAGGAATAAACCTTACCTTATACCAAGCAATAATTGATGCTAATTTTAGACAGGTAATGGTTGCACTATTTATTGTATCTTCTTTGACTATATTTAGACTAGAGCATTGAATTCTCTACTCCTTGCTTCCACGTTGTGATGGCTCCCACGTCTTGGATATAAATGCGTCGAAGACTACACTGAATTGTTGCGCTAAAATGCTTCATTGAAAATTGCTACATCCTTCCTGGTCCAAGAAGCCTTTAATAGGTAGTCAACCTAGTGACAAGTGTCACTTAAATTACACTTCAATGCTTTATTAGACGTCCATTGCAAGTGTAATGTCTGAAATATTTTCTTCCTTCTTGTGATGTCTGAATGATAATGCCTATGGAGGAATGTAACTTCTCTTCCACATGGTCTATGGGCACCAAAATGTTGCTATAACGCTTCCTCACTTGTGTGAAATTCCAACGTATCTTGAGAGCATTTAGGGTTTCCTTTAGAGTATGACAAATGTCACTTGCATGCCCTTATGCTTATAATGCCTTCTTGCAAGCTTTTATATGTACTTTTCCACCTTATTCTTGGTTGTATTTTGATGCCACTGATATGGTTCCAGCAAAGCATATCTAGTGGTGGTGCTTTGGTGGAGATATGGAGGAGCTTTGGTGGAGCTTGAACAGTAGCACTATGGTTGAGACTTCTTGATGCTCCATTGGTAGTATTGAATGCTATTTCCTTTGGACATATGTTTCATGTTTTGCTTATTTTTATTTCATTCGCTTTTGTGTTGGTGGATATGCCTACTTTAGTGAGCAACGTGCCTCCTTTATTTTGCTTTACAGGTCACCTGTTATGGTTGTACAACTCGTGCATGACGTAGGTCCTTTTGAGAGGCTTCTTGATGCTCATATTTGGCTGCACTCTTCTAGAGAATTTTGTGCCTTTATGTAACCTTCAAATCTGCCCTCTTTCCTACATAGAATGTATTAGAGAAATGCAATATAATGTACCAATATTTGTGAAATAGAATGCCTTTATTGCACTATTTCTTGCACTTATTTTGCAAGTCTAAAATTTTGGTTTTATGGCAGAATTTTGAATGTAGTGAAGGGGTTTTAAGGTTGTCACTTTCTTTAGACACCTTCCCCCTTTTTCTTGGATATTTTTATGATAAATCCAAGCTTAGATAGAAGCTCTTTATATGCAATTTTTTGCACTATTATTTTTCTTGCATCAAACCCTGTAATACTCTAGATTTGAGACTCACCAAGTCTCAATCCTTGAAGATTCTATTTCTGATTTTGGTCAGTTGTTTTCTTCTCAAATTTTTGAAGGATTATAACATTTATTGTGGCTTCTTTTGGCCACTATGAGTTGTATATTTTTGTAAACCAATAGTGTCTTTAGACACTTTGACAAATTCTGATTTTGTGTCTTTCTCAAGAACACGAACACAAAGATTTTTCAGAGTAATACAATAGTGCAAATGAACCCACTAATATTTCATTTTTAATGCAAGAAAAATTACATCTTATCACTCCAAATAAATCTCAAAAAATTATAAGTGCGCTTAATCAATTTATTGCAACCTAATCAAGAATAATCTGAAATGAATCTTCAAGAATTATTCTACAAATTTCTTATAAGCAAGATATTAGGAGATAGTCTTCTTTTGCTTTCCAAAGTAGATGATAGGTAGTTGATAGATAGTTGAAATTATGAAATCTAATCAACTCCTAATGTGCAAATGAACCTTAAAAGGAACCTTCCTTTTTGCACATTTGAAGACTGTAATACAAAACTTCTTTTTGCAACTTTAATCTAAGTTAAGGTGCTTTAACAAATCTAAAAAGTAGTCCAATTAATGAATCTACTTGCACCAATAGTTGATTATCTTTCTTATGAAAGCTTTTTTAGCTTCTTTGCCACTTCTGTAGAGGATGTACATTTTGGTGTCTAAGATCACCAAGTTTTTGCCTTGAATATGATCTTGCAGCTCTTTGTAGACTATTATAAATAGATTATTCTTCACCAAATGATGGTCTCAAAATTTCTTTCATGAGCCTAATATTTGATGACTTTTTTCTCCTCTTGTGATATCCTCCTTCTATTGTATATTTGGAGAATTTTCTATCTCTGAAGAAGTGTCCTCTTGTTGTGGGGGGAAATATTCAAATCTCCTGGATTTGATGAGCTTCTTCTGTCTTCAAGTCTTCTTGTTGGATTCTGACTTCAAGCAGGATCTTCTTCGAAAGATTGTAAATGTCTTGAGGTCTTCATTGGATTCTTTCTTCTACTTAGATTTGGTACTCCTTACCAAATTCTCATCCTTTTGGTCTTATTATTGGATGGCGATAATTATCTCAATTCATTCACTATCAGGGACTTCTCCTTGGTAGTGTATTTATCTAGTGAGTTCTCCTTTGATTATTTCTTTAGCAAGGCTCTTCTAGCCTTTTACTGGATGCTCGTTAAGACCTTGCCAAGGTCTTTGATCTTACAACTTCTTCTGGTCTTCCTTGAGATCTTATCTTCAACATTTAGCTTCTGGAAGTGTTGGTGGTGAGACCTTCTCCTGGATCTCTGATTCTACTGCATCTAGATTCAAGCAGGACTCTCCTAGTCCTTCTTCTTCCTAGTCTAGAAGTTCTTCAATGAGATCTCCCCATGATTTCTTTTTCTTTATATGCTAGATTTATTTTAAATAAGATACTCTTCCTAACTTTCTTGTAGAAAGCTTTCCTAATTTACTAGATCTCCTTTTCTTGCAACAAAAATTTTAGTACTAAAATTTGCATCTGAATTAGATACTATAAACCAAATCACATTCACGTTGCATTTATGCTTGCAGATATTACATCTTATAGTGCTAAATCCAAATAGATTACAACATCATTTTGTTGCCACCTATTGATTCTCGTGAATCAAATATTAGCTTATTCTAAACTTAGACTAAGTCTAACCTCTTCTTATAATCTCTCTCAACAAGAAATATGCTAACCTAAACTTAGCTACGTAGGAGAATAATTGCATTCACACTTAGCTACATACTAAGTTCAACAGATACTCTCTTCTAGAGTCTTCTTTAGAATAAAGGCTTATGTGGCCTATTTCAATATCAAGGATTTTGTGGCATTTTCTTCAATATCAAGACTTTTATGGCATTTTTTTCAATATTAAGGCTTCTATGGCCTTTTCTAGGCTTTTGTGGTTTTTTCTTCTAGATCAAGGCTTATATGGCCTTTTCTAGGCTTTTGTGGCATTTTCTTATGGATCAATGCTTCTATGGACTTTTCTTATGAATAAGGAATTTTGTGGTCATTTTATTTTTGTGAAGTTCTTCAATCTAGCAATGGAGATCTCTTGTCTCCTAATTTCACCATGATTCTTTTCTAGAAGTTTCTTCTGGAGTATTCTCCTCTTTGTAACAACTAATATCTGCACTATGAAGGCACTCTGACCTTTAGGAAACAAATTTGAGGTCTCCTAGATTTCTGGTGTACGATGTGTCTCAATCATCTGATAATTAATTCTCTACATTAAAATAAACTTCAGGTAAATATTTCTATATCTCTTATATGAGCTTCACTAATTGATTCATCAAACTAGTGGATCAAATGTTGAGTCCTAGTCTTCACGAGTTTTCCTACAACTCTATGGAAAGACTCTAGCCATATACAATCTCAGTATTTTGAAACTGAGATTTCTTTTAGTCCTCACTTGTGGCTCTCCCTAATTCTATCACCTAGACTCTTCTAAGAAATTTTGATAGTGACTGGTCCAATGGCACATCAAGTTGATAAAAAACTCAGGGTCAATTATAATGGTGATTTTCCTATTGATCTATTGTAGATTGATTTACCGTAGCTCTCATACCAGTGTTATCTTTTGATACAACATGCAATGGGAGATAGCAATCACAAGATGCAGGATAATAATAAAGAAATTAAATCTACGAGATGATTGAAATATGCTATAAATAAAAATGATGGAAATAAATACAAAAGTAGTTATGGATGAAATGAATATTTCATTATATAATCTATTGCTCAATAAATGAGCTCTAAGCGTATAGCTCACACACTCTACACTATTGTATCTATCCTAATCTACTGTCTCTCACATCTACTATCTATGGCTCTTTATATAGCAAGATAAGTTCCTTGACAAACACTCTACCTAGTTGTACAAGGGACACCTTGCACATATACAAATTGCATACTAACACTTGTGCATTTATTACATTACATGAAATAACTATATAACTTCCCCTAAAGTAATCTAATATCCTAAGTATGTATCAAGGAAGGTACAATTACATGAACCAAATAATATAATATAATCTATTTCTAACACGGGGTTCCACTTTGCTAGCACAGTTCAACAAAGAGTTGTATGAGATCCGAGATAGGGGTTAACAATGCCTAGGATGCAACTTCCTTCTTTAGGTTTGGGGTTGGGAGCACTTCAGCATTGATCGACCACATGGGCTATCATGGGTTGCGTGGAGGGACATGGTAGATAGGGATATTTCCTATGCCATGCACTGGATACATGATCGAGAGCAAGGCAAAAGTCGCCCTTGGCAGGGTGACCTAGAGCACTACATGGACTCTTAAACTAGACTACAACTAGGCCAGGTGACATGGAGACCATGGAGGGGAGCACCAACCTAGACCAAGGTAGATGTGCATCTGAGGTAGGTTGGGCAAGGTAGATGGTTGACGAGGAGGCACGGGATAGAGCATGAGTACTTTTAGTACTCACGAGTGACCCACCAATTGGGAGTGAGGTAGGGTGTGCTTGAGGAGCCAGTTATCTATAAGCAATAGATGGCTAAGATGCATCTAGTATGGCCAAGAGTAGAGCCATTAGGGTAGGAGGCTAACGAGGCCTTGGCAAACCTAGAAATAGAGTACCCAAGCACCACACCTAAGTATGACACTTGGCTTGTACCTCAATAGGTTCAAAGAGATGTCGATGCTAGAGTTGAGGCTCAAGAAGCCAGGAAGGGAGTAGCAAGTGGAGAGGGTGTCGATGGTAAGGATACTGAGGTGACAAGGGACCAATAGTAGTGATGAGTATGTCATAGAGTATATGAGGATAGCTCCTAGGGAGATACTAAGGAGGTGGAAGTGGATGAGGGACCAGATGAAGATGACCTGCAAGAGTAGATTACTTCTTTAAGAGAGTAGGTCTAGATTCTCTAGAGGTGGCTATCAGAATAATACTTGGTCCATGCCACAACATAAAGCCAATGGAACATAGATCTGCAAAGACAGTAGAGTTTGTCAAAGAAGAGGGACACCCTATGGGCATAGGGTATGAGTCTATAGGATGAGTTGAGCAGGGTGATAGGAGAGCGAGATGCTCTACGAACACATATGGTAGGGAAGGTAGTAAATCAAGGTAAACCAACAGATGAGGTTGCCATATTACTAGTAGAGAATAACTAGCTACAGGCCAGGGTATCCAGATACCTCTCACGATACTAGGTAGATAGGGAGTACATGGGGTGACTAGAGGATACGATTGATAGCCTAGGTGGGGTACTTCCCTCGTGAGCTTCCTCATCTTAGTCCCATCAGAGTCGATGCAGTGGAGCCTCTAGAGAGCCATCCGTGAGACCACTTGTACCATGATTCATAGTGCCAGAGACCTCATGGATGTTAGGGGCTAGCAGATCCAGGTAGACCCATAGAGATGAGGTTGAGGGTAGTGGAGAGAGTGGTGGTAGTAGTGGTGTAGGGCTAGCCTAAGGATGGGGCTTCTTATACTAGCTTTACTTTTTGGATGTGAGGTCTGAGGACCCACTTATTATTGTAGCCTACGGGCATTTTTGTATCATGATGTACTGATGATCTTATATATATATATATATATGAGATGATGTTTATTGATGCATATCTTGTGTTTATTGTGTATTTATGTGATGATGATTATGAAATGATGGATGATTATGGATGTATGCCTAGACTTGTAGATATGATGATGCATATATGTTAGATGGATGCCTAGATATATGATTTATTTGTGCATAGACCTAGATATGTATGTGATGTACTAATGACATGTGATGATTTAAATGATATGAAATGTGAATGTATGTTTAAATGATAGAACATAATGAATGAATCTAAGATGCAATAACCAACTAAGTGTAAGCACCACAGAATGTATGAAAGTCATGAATCAAGGTTGAAATAATTTCATCTAAGGCATACACTAAAACATATACCAAATGAAAATAAAATGTGTATTGACAATATGTGAATGTAATGGATGGTGATCAGTGAGAAGTCACAAGGGAACAATAAGACTTTCAGGAGACTCAAACACCCTAGTTGACCAGTCAAAAGTTGTATATTGACCATGCAAGAACCTGAAAGATAAGAATCTGCTAGGAAGACCAAGATATTCAATATCCTTGTGTGTGCATAGTGAAGTTCATTACTCCAAATTTGTACTTGGTTGGACTCAACTACTTGGTAATGCAAGCCACCAAAAGCTAGCTCATCCACAAGCTGACATTGGTCTGTACAAAAGAAGGTCGCTAATGTGATAGATGTGTCACCATGCATAAGGCTACTCCACTACCAGGTCAACATCTATAGCCCATTGCTAGCGATGGAGATTACCCCATGGTTTTTGAAAAACTAAGAATTCTAAGGATTCAAGCTCTTTTCCTCTTTTTTTTGGATACTTGCTCGATTTGAAGGAGAGCAAGGGATTTTATTTACTTTTTTAGGGTTTTGCTCATTTTAGAGAGGAGCAAAAGGGATTTTATTGCTTTATTTTTGGGAACTTGCTCATTTTGTAGAGGAGCAAGGAATTTTTTTGGGGGGAGAGGAGGAGCTTGTCCTTTTGTCAATTCTTAACTTTCTAGACCATGCGCATAATAGGAGAGCAAGGGAAACCTTTTGCTTAAGGGGCAAGAACTACTTTATAGTTTCATATTTCCTTGTTCAAAAATCATATTTAAGAGTGTGAAAATGTGTTGGGATTTTGAGATAAGCAAGGTACAATCAAAGCAAGACCCTACCACTAGAAATCAAGATGGCTTTCTATAAAATCTGAAAGGAAACTAGGGATGATTGAATGATCGAAAGACCTTATTGGACACCCTATGACAACTACTTAAAGGTAAAGTAGAAAAGAGTGAAACAAACATCAAAAAATGTGAATGTGGATGGGAATGAACAATGAGATGGGTGTTTTCCCTATGAAATTTCAAAAATTAAGAGGTGTGCATAAAATAGTCAATGGTTATATGAACACCATTGTTGATGGTCATACGATATCTATCCTATCTTACGCAAACCACTTAATAATCAAAATATCACAAGGAAAAGTGTAAGCGATGACAAGAGAAAAAGCTTGATCAAGACAAATGATAATCATACAAACATGGTGCTATTCTTAGTGCTTACAAGAAAAGACTAATGCAAGTGTAGTGATACAAATGCCTAATGCAATATGATGACAAGTGTAGCTAGACAATGTGGAATGCAAAAATGAAGACATCTAAATGCATGGTGCAATAAATGTTAATGTTCAATGCAATGGGAGTGTTGAATATGCAATGCAATGGTAATGCTATATTTTGTGTTTTTTTGTTTTTTTTTTTTTTTTTTATGCATAAAATACCCGTAGGTGGAGAATATTAAGGGGTTTAGGCTCCTCAACACCCTCAAGTGAAGCTAACCGATATGTTCTCGGTCCCACCTTCTGCTTTATTATGAATGGGCCTAACCAGTTTGTGGTGAATTTATCATGCAAATGGCTAGGCAAGTTAGAGTTCTATTGATTCTCCTTGAGCACAAGATCACCAACTTGGAATTCCCTAAGATGAACCTTTGTATCATAAGCTCATTTAATATGATCTTGATAAACATGAAGATGCTCAAGAGCATTAATTCATCTTTCATCAAGAAGCGTAAGTTGATCAAGGTGAGCCTATCACACATCATCATCGTAATGAATTCTTGTAATGAGATGTGCAATAAGGGAATTTCAAGCTCCAGGGGCATAATGGCCTCAATACCATATACTAGAAAGAATGGAGTTGCCCTTGTTGGTGTCCTAATACTCATTCTATAAGCCCAAAGTGCTAGAGGTAATTGAATATGCCAATCCTTGTGATGATTATTAATTATTTTCTTTAGGATGGTGATAACCATTTTGTTTGATGCCTCAGCTTGTCCATTAGTCTATGGATAATAAGGAGTCAAAAATTTATGTTGGATATGATACTTGTTGCACAAATCTTGAACATCCTTATTTTTGAATGGTGGCCATTATAATATTTAGGATACCAAAATGATATATGATATTATGGAGTAAGAACTTCACGATGCATGCACCTATCATAGTGGTAAGTGGGATAGCTTCAACCCACTTTGTGAAGTACTCAGTGGTCATTAGAATAAATATGTGTCAACCCAAAGATGGGGGTGAGATTTTTCCAATTAGATCAAAGCCCCATTGCAAAAAAGGCCACAATGAGTGTATCGATTATAGCGCTTATGAAGGTACATGGGAAAAATTAGCATGATGTTAATATTTGATGCACCTTTTGACATAAGTACAACAATCATGCTCCATCATAGGCTAGTAATAGCCCATATGGAGGATGCACTTTGTGATGGCCATGCCACTAAAATGGCCACCACATGTACCATCATGAGCTTACAAAATGGCCCAAGTAGATTCTTGGGGCTCTAGACATCGAAGGAGGACACCATCATAACTTTAATGGTACAATATATCTCCTAGAAAGACATATTTAGTCACTTTTTGCTTAAATGTTCATTTGGTAGCATGCGACAAGCCCATAGGAGGGCTTCCAAGCTTCAAGAAATATTTAATCTAGGAGAACCAATCTTGATATTGCTCAACTTGAACTAAATGAACAACTTGCTCCTCTCCAGAAGCACCTTACAAGAATATCGATTGAGAGAGGACCTTAAGATAAATGGTTGTGACATTATCATAAGGGACCTATGGGATTAAGGATCCCTAGGAAGCAAGTTTCAAGAAGTCTTGAATTTGTAAGAACCAATCTTGATATGGTTCAATTTGTACCATGTGGATGCTTTGCTCTTCTATAGAAGCATCTCATAAAATCATGGATTGTGAGAGCATTTTGACATGAATAGTGGTGACATCATCTGATGGGTTTTATAAAATTAGGGATCCCAAGGAAGCCATTGTATCCACAAAATGATTGGAAGAATGAGGGATGGCCTCGATGTCATACCATTCAAACTTTACAAGCAACTTGTCCATGATGGTCTTGTATGATTTCAAGACTAAGCATTTGCATTGATAGATTTATTTTACTTGATTGACTATGAGCAAGGAGTCACCAAATATTTTGAGTCTCTTGACATTCATGGTGAGAGTTGTTTGAAGACCCAAAAGGAGGGCTTCATACTCAACATTATTATTAGTGCATGGGAAATCAAGTTTGAATGAAAGGGGAATAGGAGCCCCTTATGGTGTGAAAAACATGATTCCTACACCACCCCCTTGCTCACATTTTGAACCATCGAAGAACAATGTGAGATCTTCTTTATGCTCTAGTTCTTCTAGTTCTTCTAAGCTAGATAATGCAAATATTGCATCATCAGGTAGCTCAATTGTGATAGGCTTATCATCATGAAGAGGTACTTCTGCTAGCTAGTCTATGATGACCTGACCTTTAATAGACTTTTATCCAATGAATTCTAGGTCAAACTCTATCAAGAGCATGATCCACTTTGTGGTGTGACTATTATGATAAGTATGACTCATCATGTATCACAAAGGGTTCTCTTTAGATATGACATACATTATCTGATTTATCATGTAATGATGGAGCTTTTTGGTGGTGAAGACCATCGCTAAGTAGAGTTTCTTGACATAAGCATACTTTATTTCATACGAGACCATGGTGTGACTAATGTAATAGATAGCCTATTCTTTATTTACCTCATTATTTTGGGCCAACATGGTCCCTAAGGCAAAGTTAATGGTTGAGATGTATAATAGAAAAGGTGCACTAGGTCTCGGAGGAGACAATACTGGTGTAGAAGCCAAGTATTATTTGATATCTTGGAAGGCTGCTTGGCAATCTTTGTTCCAATGAAAAGTCACCCCCTTTTAGAGAAGATGATTGAATGGTCGACACTTATCCGATAGTTGTGTGATGAACCATTGGATGGCCTGTATCTTCCCTTGCAAGCTATGAAGTTGCTTAAGGTTGGTGGGGGAGGCATGCTTGTGATTGCTTCAACCTTCTTTGGGTCAACTTTGATGCCTTATTTAGACACAATGAAACCTAAAAGTTTTTTAGATGTCACACCAAAAACACACTTTTTAGGATTCAAGCGTACATTATGCTCCAAGAGGTGATCGAAGACCTTTTCTAGAACATCGATATGGTCCTAACATAATAAATATTTAGCCAAAATATCATCAACATAATCTTCAACAATATTGTGCATGTAGTCATGAAAAATATACGTCATTACCCACTGATAGGTAGCACCAACATTCTTTAAGCCAAAGGGCATGACCTTATAGCAAAAAGTCCCCCATGGTGTAGTAAAGGTTATTTTGGCCTGATCTTCAAGATTGACTCGGATTTGATTGTATCCTGAGAAGCCATCCATGAGAGAGAGCATTTCATGGCCTATGATTGCATCTACCAACGTATCAATGTTCGAGAGTAAAAATTCATCCTTGGGGATTACTTTATTAAGATCATAAAAATCAGTGCATATGTACACCCCCCATTCAATTTCTGAATAGGTACCATGTTGGACACCCAATCGAGATAATCGATAGGTTGGATGAATCCTACATCCAACAATTTTTGTAATTCATATTTTATCATAATAGCAATTATTGGATGCAACTTTCAAAGTTTTTGCTTGATGAGTTTAATTATTGGATTTAGTATCAAATTATGGACAACTAAATTTGGATCCAGACCAAGCATATCCTTGTATGACCAAGCAAAAATCTTTTTATACTTCTTTAGAAGAGCAAAGAATACATCACATTCTATAGTTGAAAGACCCTTCCCCAACTTGAGAATCTAGGGATGTTCAGGATCATCACTAATATCAATATCAATCATCTCTTCTATTAACATATGAGATCCCTCCTCCAATTGATGAGGAGTAGGGATCAAATGAATATCATCAACTAGATTGAATGAGTTAGATACATCGTTAGACTCAATATCAGCTTGTAAGACATCTAAATGAGGATGTGATAAGAAATGAAATGGTTGCAACATATCCTTAAAAGGGAGAAACTCAGATGGTGATGGTGGAAGGGTAGCATGATCAAAATCAATAGCCTCAATATTGAGAGGTAATGATTGAGAAGGGTTACCAGGATAATGGAGTGGAGTGGTGAGATCAATGGAGATCATATTGATGGATGGTGGATGATCTCCATTCATAGGTGGAAACAAATAATTAAATATGGGTGGGCGCAAATGTTTAGGAGGTGGTTGAGGTGGAATGGGAATGATGGGGTGCACCCTATGGGGAACCAAGATGACTGGATCCTCGGGTGGGAGAAGCTAATGCCAAATGGGTAGTGATAACCTTAGGAAGAGATGAAGATAGAATTCATCTAGATCTATGAGAGGCTCAATGGGAGAGGACTCTTCTTTTGAGCTAAATGAGGTGATGGATAAGGTCTCCCAATCATATTTTAACCCCAATCATGTTCTGACTCTTGATCATCTTCTAACTCCTCTTTTGATGAGTCATCATCAGCAATAGATAAAGTAGTGATATGTAGATGATCACTAAGAAAATGAGTATTACCAAGATCGACATACTCATTGCCATCAATATCTCCCTCTAGGCCTAAGTTAAGGCATTGAAGGGAGTCAACAAGAAGCTCATCAAGCATGCATGTATGGTACCCCAAGCCTGATTTATCTATTGGAAGTTGATAATGTGGTTCCATAGGGGTCCAAGGACCTTGCTCATATCACCCTAAGCCATTTTTATGCCAATGATGGTAATAGAAATACCACAAAGCAAAGGATAGGTTTGAAAGATAATCAATATTTTCTTGAAATGGCTCTTCCTCCTCTAGTATAGGAGGTGTGTCTATGGAGGCATCAATACCACCATAGAAAAAATTTGTTTGGCTTGGGTAGGACCCAAGGGGGACTATGGTACCTATGGGTAATGGTGTGTTGCATGGGTGACCAAAGTCTCTGATTGACTCTACGAGTAGGGTGAATGTAACATCTTGTACTAGATATTCACCAATACTTGGATTCATCATGCAAATTATGACTTGTGGTGACTCTACTGGAGGAGATGATGATGAAGATGTGGGTTATGATGAAATTTGTGTGGTGATGGGTGGTTCTTCCTCTATGGGGGAAGCATGAGTGGAAGTTGTGGAAATGGTTGAAATCAAAGGTGTGGGAGGTGTGATGGATGGTTGAGATGTGGATGTGTTTATTGGTGAAGGTGGAGATGAAGGTGATGTCATAGGTGCCTTTTCTAGATTTTGAGGTGGAGGATCTGATGATGATGAGGAAGGAATATTTAAAGAAATCAATGATGAGGGTTGAGATGGAGGTGGTGGTGGTGGAGTGATGGATGATCATGGTGTGAAATTTATGGTTTGGATGGGGTTATTGGGTTGAATGTCCAGATGTGTGGAAGGCAAGGTGGACTCCTGGGGATGCAAAACCATATTGCAATATTTGAAGGGCTCCAAGTCTATGGGAACACAGTGCACTTGGCTTCATGTATATACTTTATGCATTGATGCAATATAGAAGGTATACATTTCATGTCTCAAATCTAGGGCCTACCAAGCAATATGTTGTATTGCATGGTACCTTCCAAGATATGACATAGTACATGAATAGTATTTTGTCCAACCTAAATAGGAAGGACTATTATGCCAATAGTGGAACATAGGGCATCATTGAAAGCTCGAAGGGTGAAAGTGGATGATGTGATGCATGATGATAGAAGGTTGAGATGTTGGAGGGTGATAGAGGTGATGATGTTAATTGATGATCCTATGTCAATCAAGACACATTTGAAGGGGATCCTATCCATACTAGCGATGATATGCAATGGTGGATCAGGTACCTCAATGGGTATCATCTAAATTTCATGATCCTAAAATGTAATCGTAGGATCTTGACATGTTTGAACATGCCCCACAAAATTGATGAAAGAATTAGGGTCTTGTGGTTGTAGTTCAATAGATCTTAAGATCTCCATCAGAGCCTCTCGATGTGGGGTCGATTGTTGAATCAACTCATAGATGGAGAGTCTCATCGATGATATTTTTAGACTTTGAGTAAGTTTATTCCTTAGTGTGAGCACTAGGGTGAGGTGGAGTAGGCATGATCAGATTTGATATCGATGGTGCCTATGATGTTGATGGAATATTGGTAGGATCCATAGATTGTGTGGGTTGCATTGGGTATCATCTATTCCTTATCACGATGTTGATCATTCCCATGAAACCTTGGTTAGGTGGGGTGGTATGCACTTGATTAACCTACTTAGGTTATTCTATTTTGATAGTAGGTATTGTATTTGCTTTATATTGGGGTAAAGGGTCTTGGAAGATACCTATATTTTGGTTGTTGGAGGCAAGAGGATTATCGATTTGAATCTCTTACCTCTCAATCATATCCTGCACTATATTCTTAAATGCGTAGCATGACTGAATTTCATACCCATTTTATCGATGATAGTTGCAGTATTGATCCTCCCTATAAGATTTAGATTTAGGATGATTTAGATCCAATGGTTGGATCTCAGGGAGAGTAATTGCTTGTGCCTCACATAATCGATTAAAAATTGATGCCAAAGACTTCGACAATGGTGTATATTGGTGAGGTAATCGATGAGGTTGAGTTTGGAGTTGTTGTTGTGGATTGGCTACTTAAGTGTTGTACTATATCAATGGAGGTTGGGCTTGATAATTAGCTAGTGGTATTGGAGCTCAGTTTGAGGGCCCAGGGGCACTCAAGACAACCTAGTTCATCAAAGCTACCTTTGGTTGATTTTGACCACCCTTTGCATTTTTATTGGGCCATTCCTTTTTTAAAGTTTAATTTCTCCTTCTTGGACCTTGATGTCCTCTATTACCTTTGCCTAGGCCAAGGCCTCCTCGAAAGTCCTATACTATTAAAGTTGCAATAATAATGAGATCTATTTGGTGCAACTCCTAGTAAACATTTGAGTGAGCTCTATGATGGGTAGAGTGAAAGATAATTTTGTTATTACTACTCTCCATCTATTTCCATAGTCCATGATTGGTTCATCCTCAAACTGATAAAGATTATATAAATCAGTCATGGTGGCCTTTTTCTTGATATTGAAGGCAAAGCATTCTAGAAAAGCATCCACCAATTGTTCAAAGGTGAAAATACTATGGCATGGTAAATGGTTATACCACTCCAAAGCACCCCCAATGAGTATTATAAGGAATATTCATAGCATGAGGGGGTCACTATCTTGAATATGAAAGCAATTATTCATGAAGCTCATCACATGCTCCTGTGCATCTTCATCACCCTTGAACTTATCCAATTTTGGCATCTCAAAATGCTCAGGATAGGGTGATGATGGAATGGATGGGTGGAGAGGTTGATTGGTGAGCTATCGTAGGGTAGGTTTTTGGTAACCCAAACCTAAGGCTTGCTTCTCTAAAGAGTTGAGGTGCTCTATCAACAATTTATAGGCCTCTAGTGATATGATGGCATCTGCTCACCTTTGGCCTTGATTAGTTTGAAGATTTTATTATGGATGAGGTGGTTGGTGAGTGTTATCAATAGGCATATCACCATATGTTACCTCAGGGTACGTATCAATTGGTTCTTGATACTCAGGTTGTTGTTCCTCATAGGCTTCATTATCCTATTGATAGGGGTATGCTTGATAGCATTATGGTGAATGAGGTTGATGATGATGGATGGGTGGTGGTCTAGGATGTTGATGATGAATTTGATTCGAGTATGGGTGAGGTGGAAGATTTTGATTTGGGTATGATGGAAGGTTGTGATATTGTGCTTGGTACCTAGGGTGTTATTGGACTAGTTGCCTTTGTTGTGTAGGTATGGGCAACCTCTGATGCATCACCCATTGCAATTGATGGTCCAGGGTTATCCTGGGTACCTAGTTTTAGTTTGCTAGGTTAGTTGTGTGTGGCCTATTCACATGTGTGTGAGTGGTATGAATAGGCATGTGTTGTGCTTCAACCCTAGAGAGATCAATAACTTATTTTCTAGGGTCATGAGAGGTCGCATTGACTTGATACTCCTATCGAAAGGTGGGTTTTATATAATCAAGAGGTATCAAAGCACACCATCCTTGATCATACTACATATCATAAGGTATAGTGGGAGGATCAAGATCACCATCCCTAGACCCACAAGCCATCATGACAAATACATGAGTTGATGTGGTAGCATTATTATTACCTTGAGTGACATACATGTTCAAATGATCATACTTACAACTCATCCAGGGATGATCAATTGGGGTAGCTTGAATATCCCTATCTGGTTATGGGGTGCACTCTTGATCCTGATCTATGGGAGTCATAGGTCGAGCTAAGATACAAATGCATGGTAGGGGCCTCCTAGATGTTTCAGCTTGGTTGTAGTTATCCCTATAAAAAGTGTGCAAGGTATCTTGATCTAGATAATCCATATCTTGATCATAGTTAGTACCTATGGGTGAATTATGAATGTGAGACCCAATGTGTCGGGGTCAGTGGAGTGATGGATGATATTTGAGCTAGGATGATCGCATCACCACTCAGGGATGATAAGGTCCTATGGATCAATCCAAAAATGATCCATGGCTCTAGGTGATGGATTAGCAATGTAAGCTCATGAATGAGCCTAGCTACGTGTTACGACCATATACTAGGAAAATGATGCATAAATAACCATGACTATGCTCTCAAGCACTTTCTAAACTATGCAAACAAAGCAAAAAAACAAACAAGAAAGCACTCTTTTTGTTTTGATTTTGATATTTTTTTTTTTTAGATCTACTCCTAAAAACTAAGGAAGATGAAAATATCACTATAGAAAGGTAGTTTGTGCGCAACCTCTATCGAGGAATGCAACACAAATGGTAAAAAGTGGCTTCCTATAGGTAATATATGGGTGATAGGTGATGCTATAAGAATAATACCCCCCGAGGAGGGTCGTGCTATCTAAATCTTGCTACTAAATGATAGTTATGTTCCATAAATTATTAAGCCCTATGGTTAAGGGGCATCTAAACCTAACCTACCTTGGGATGCACCCAAAATTAGGGGGTCTCTCGATGATGAAGTCCGAGAAACCACTCGTGGGGGCTACTATGGTGTTTAGGGGGCGAGCTAGTGGAAGGAGGTGAAATCCAACATCGCTAGTCTCGATTGGGGGTTGGTGATGAAGTCCAACCTTACCAATGTTTAAGTGATACGTGCATGTGTGATGTTCCTTTTATTGTTGAAAAGGGAAACAAAGAGCACACAAATGATTCTAAATAATGCAAATTATAAAGCAAAATGCATCTATTTTTACTACATGAGGATCCATATTTTTATCAGACAACAAATGCAGAAAAATAGGGAGAACTCAGAGACCATCTCGACTAGAGATGGCTGCAAAATAGGGACCATCTTTCCCTGAGATGGTCACAGACCAGAGACCATCTCGACCTAAGATGGTCATTATTTGATAATTTTAAAACTAAAAATAAAGAACATGCATGCAACTAGATGATGTATTTTTTTATTTTCTTAGTTTTCTCTATCAAACATGAAATAAATTATCCTAAGGTGTGAAAATGGAACCTGGATTCCTTTCATTTGATGTCGATCCTTGCAGATTTGCAGTTATTTTATCTCTGGTTGGAGATCATCTTGCCCTGAGATGGTTGTAGAATAGGGGTCATCTGAGATGGTTAAGACAACAGAGAGGGGTCATATGAGATGGTTGTGACTGTGTACCTACAAATCACCAAAGCAAGCAACAAAAATTAGTCATTTTGATTCATCAAAATAACAAATGATGAAAAAGGGAGACCCACAAGGGGTCCCACCATGATCACCATTTGAAAGCATGAAAAAGCATGCACCATAACAAACAAATAAAAAATACTGAGGGAGAAGAGGGAGAATATCAAATGTTGAGCATCAAAAAATTGAAACTGATAATGACATTGCCAATGGAAAACAGATAACCTTGTTTCAACAGGTTATTCCAGGTTCTGAAGACAACAAATTAGGAAAACCCCATCAAGGGAGGGGGAGAGGAAGAAATCCCAAACAATATAAATGAAGTTCCTCTCATGGAACGTGAGAGGCCTCAATGGCCTACCCAAACATAGGGAAGTCAGTGCAATAAGAAATCAAGTGAATCCAACTATTATCATGTTGCAAGAAACAAAAACTAATGAGATTCAATAAAAAAAATAGCAAAAAAATCTGGAATCAAGGGGAGATGGTTTGCAAATCATCCAGAGGAGCATCTGGAGGCCTTATGACTTTATGGGATCCTCGGATAGTAGAAGGCACCATTATTCAAAAAGATGACAGGGTTCTTAGTGTTTTATTTAAGGAAATAAACAGCAACAAGTCGTGGATCCTTTCAAATATTTATGCCCCGACTTCAATTCAATGGAGATCTCTACTATGGGAGTACTTAGGCAATCTGAGTTAAATCTTCCATAATGTCCCCTAGATTTTGGCTGGGGATTTTAACACTCCTATTTACCCTTCAGAAAAAATGGGTGGAAATGGACCACCTATCAGGAGCGTGGATGAGTTCAATGGCTTTGTGAACTCCAAAATGTTTATGGATGTAAAACTTAGAGGAGAAAATTATACCTGGAGCAATCGACGGATAGGGTGTCATCTCATTCAAGAAAGGCTTGATAGGTTTTTTCTATCAAAGGAGGCTACAACTTTATTCGATGATTCTACCCTGTAAGCCCTTCCTAAAATTGCCTCTGATCATAATCCCATTTTTTTGGAGATCCCTAACTCTTTGTACTTCAAGAAACCTTTTAGATTTCAATCTATGTGGATCAAACATTCCAGTTTTAGAGATAACTTAAGTCAGTGGTGGCAGCAGCCTATCAGGGGTAGTGTAGCTTTTAAAATTGCTAGCAAATTAAAGTTTGTTAATAAAAAGCTTTGAACTTGGAACAAAGGGGTCTTTTGGAACCTCTTTGAAAATAAAAAATAGGTTGTTGAAATTTTGAAGATAATTGATCAGAGGATCCAACATGGTGATGCTGATGAAACTACTAGGCAGGAGGAATGAATAAAACTAGTAGAGTTTCATAACATTTTGGCCTGTGAGGAAATCTATTGGAGGCAAAAATCAAGGGCTCTTTGGTTGAAATATGGAGATTCAAATTCCAAGTTTTTTCACGTCACCACGCTTAGAAACAGAAGCAATAACAAGATAATTTTTTTTAAAAAAGCAGATGGTTCTATTACTCAAGACTTAACAAAAATCAGAAAGGAGGCAATAACTTATTTCAATTCTATCCTTGGTCAGGAATCGCAGTGCAATGAGGAGGCCAAAGATATTCTCTTGCAATCCATTCCTAGCATAATAAATGAGGATATAAACCTTAAGATTCTAGCTCCCTTTTTTGATGAGGAAATTAAGGAAGCCTTATTTAGCATGGAGCCAGACAAAGCCCCGAGACCCGACGACTTTCCCCCTCATTTCTATCAAGCTTTTTGGGATATCGTAAGTGAGGATGTAATTTCTGTTGTCAAAGAATTCCAAGCAAGAAATCATATCCCAAAAGGTATAAATTCTACTTTTATTTCTCTAATTCCTAAGAAGCAAACCCCTAAATCTATGATTGACTTCAAGCCAATCAGTTTATGCAATGTTTCTTACAAGATCCTAACTAAAGCCATTACAAATAGAATGAGAGATATTATGCCCCACATCATAGATCCATTCCAGGGAAGCTCTGTCCAGCGCAGGTCAATCTTGGATGGAGTTATCATAGTTCATGAATCTCTGCACTCTACTCATAAGACTAACAGGTCTATTTTTGCCCTCAAGCTTGATATGAACAAAGCATTTGATAGGCTAAATTGGGACTTTCTGATTGCTATCCTCCTTAAGTTTGGTTTTCACCACCAATGGGTTAATTTGATCAAAGAATGTATTTCTAAAGCATGGTTCTCACTTCTAGTTAATTGAACAACTGCTGGTTACTTTCAAAGTAGCATAGGAATTCGGCAGGGGGACCCTATCAACCCCATGTTATTTATCATTATGGCAGAAGCTTTAGGTAGAACCACAAAAAATGCTTGCAGTTCAAGGCTAATATCGAGAATCAAGGCAACATCTCTCACTATGGCTATTTCTCACCAACAATTCATCGATGATACCCTTATATTGACTAAGGCATCGGTGGTTGAGGCCAAAATAATTAAATACATCCTGTAACTCTACGAGGACGTTGTTGGTCAGAAAGTTAATTTCAGTAAAATCAAGTTATATTTCTTGAACACCCCCATTTAGAGGCAAGGAAGGATTGCAAAAATTTTAGGGTGTGATATAGCAAACCTCCCCACTTTGTATCTTGGTCTCCCTATTTTCATTGGTTCTCCGAGAGAGTCAATGTGGGACAGGGTTATTGAAAGAATTCAAAAAAAACTTGTTGGATGGAAATGTCATCTTCTATCTCAAGCAAGAAAGCTGACCCTCACTAAGGCCTCTCTTTAGAGCATTCCAGTCTATTTCCTCTTCATTTTCAAAGCCCCTATGAAGGTTTTCTAGAAAATTGAGAAACTCCAAAAAGAATTTGTATGGACTAGATCATAGGAGAAAAATAGGATACATCTTGTAGGATGGACCAAAGTGTGCAGACCCAAGGAAAATGGAGGCTTAGGTCTAAGGAGAATTGCTCATATAAATTTAGCTTTACTAGCTAAGCAGGCATGGCGTCTCATTTCTGGTGAAGAAAATGAATGGACAACTATCATCAAATGAAATTATCTTCAAAATATGGAATTTCTAAGTGACTCAGTTCCAATCAGAGGTTCTACTTTTTGGAAAGCAATTCTTAATTGTAAGGAAATCATCAAAAAAGGTTTAAGATGGGTTTTAGGCAATGGTGAGAGGATAAATTGTTGGAATGATAGGTGGGCTAAGGACGAACCACTGACGCAATATCCTAACTTAGCCCAAATCAGAGATATCACGGAAGAACTCATTGGCAAAAAATTCTTCGATTATATGGTTGAGGACAGAGGTAGA
Organism: Wollemia nobilis; assembly: GCA_028583015.1. Classification (NCBI taxonomy): domain Eukaryota; kingdom Viridiplantae; phylum Streptophyta; class Pinopsida; order Araucariales; family Araucariaceae; genus Wollemia; species Wollemia nobilis. The sequence continues at coordinate 647,489 of JAQPPZ010004127.1, forward strand.
ATGAAGTGGAAACAAATAAGAATTCAAGATTTTCAAGTGAAATCAAATGATCTTTGTAACATTATCAGGCAACGGTTTATCCCCATGAGACCCAAGGAAGATCAAGTGACCTAGGCTCCTATAGAAAACGGGCAGTTCACTGTTAAATCAGCTTACAAGCTTCTGCTTGATGACGAGGATTTTGTCCTCCAAAAGGACTTAGTTTGGATAAAAAAATTAATTCCAAAAATTATAGTCTTTTCATGGCTGGTTATCCAAGGAAGAATTCTAACCATTGATAATATGATGCATAAAGGTATTTGTATCACTAATTGTTGTTATCTATGTAGGGCTAATTGGGAGACCATTTATCACATTTTCCTTGAGTGCCCTTTTTCCTTGACTGTCCTAAGTGGGGTTTTTCATGCCTTCAATATTTCTTGGGTTAAACCAACCACCATACTTGATTTGTTCATCCAGTGGCCTTGCCCCTTTTCAAGCCAAAGACTTAGATACATGTGGAAAATTTATCTTAATCACTATCTTTGGCAGGTGTGGTTAGAAAGGAACCATAGAGTCTTTAATGATTCTATCCATGATCATCAAACTATTATTGTCAGGATCCTATCCTTTTCCAATGAGAATGTGAACCTTATCCCTTTTGATAGCTATAAACCTCATTTGCAGGAGACCACAATTGCTCAATATTTAAGCTTAACCTTGTTAGATGAGTTTGTGCCTAGGGTAGTCAACCCCAGAGCCAATGTTAAGTGGTCTCCACCTCCTACGGGTTGGTTTAAGCTTAATTTTGATGGAGCAACTAAGGACAATCCTGGCAGAGCAAGCACTGGTGGCATTGTATGAGATCATAATGGGAATATGATGCTTGCATTTTTTAAATATTTGGGAACAAGGAAGAACAACGAAGCTGAAGCTAGAGCTATGTGGAGAGGCCTTCAAATGACTCAAGACTTAGAAGGCAATTTGATCATAGAAGGAGACTCTATGCATGTTATAAATCTCCTTAATAATTGGAAAACACCTCCTTGGAGGATTAAAATAATTGTTGAAGAGGCTAGGATCCTTTTCTAGGGAATATAGGACAGAAAAGCCCAACATGTCTTTTGAAAAGCTAACAAAATTGCTGATAAGCTGGCCAATTTGGGTGTCGATGGTGACAGAATTTTCAAATGGGAACACGGTGTCTCGAGTGAAGTAGAGGAGCTTATTCAACAAGAATGCCAAGAATGATAGTCAAATTTACCAATAGGGAAGGCACTGTAAGTTTGAAGGCTAGAAGTATTCCCATCTCTTTTTTGAATTGGACTCACAATAAAAATTATCTGAGTTGTCAGTCTTCATGGATGTTGCTTGGAAATACCACAAAGACTAATGGGGACAGTCACATGTCAGATAACATGGCTCCTAGTCATCTTAGTAATTTGAGGTTGGTTGATAATCATAGGGAAGGAAAGAAACGACAATATAATACTTCGAACCAAAGCCACATGGACCACCAAATAGCCATCGCCATAAATCTAGCCAATAGGTTCACTTCTCCAAGGTTGATTGGCCAAGATAGTATGTGGTACCAAAGCATGTCATATATGGAAGAAAACAATTACCAAAGAATTATTAAGAGTAACTATCAATACAGAGCTTGTGGGAGTTTTTTTCAGTACTGTACTATGTGTATCTGCAACTTTTTTTTCTCCATTGTCTCAAGGAAGGGATCCATGTCTGTTTCTTTTTTGTAATTATGATGCATGTGTGTTTTCTCGGGGTATACCCAAAATGTTGTATGGGAAGTTTCTTTTTGATAATAGGCTATGTGCCTTACCAGATGTAATGGCTTTGGTGGCATGTAGATTTTACATATATAGGATCCTTAGTAAGGATATGTTCATCAACAACCCTAGGCTGATTTTTGTAAAAGGTTTTAGGTCAACTTGTAAAACCCGGTATTAATGCTATAGTATCTTATCTACCAAAAAAAAACATAACAGATAAAAAATTGAAAGAAAAACACAATCCAAAATACAAAGCTTTAAATATTAAATGGACAATGATTACGATTGTATTAAACTTATATTGATTTCTTTAAAATGTATTACATAATATCCCATTTAGTGATTTTAACCAATGATAAAATTTTACAATAATTTTCTTGGTGCAATCTAAATGATTTTCATACCCACAACAATGATTTTCAGTAGGTTTTTTTGAGATCACCGCACAAGAGTGCACAAGAGTGAGATCAAAATTCCTTCTTTTTCCTGAATCCTATAACCTGAATACAAAAAAATATAAGGGAGGGTCGATAGCACCTGCAAGGCCTATCAATATTGAACATGTCTTAATCAATAGATAAAATTTGTAGACACCTAAAACGCGTCATGTCGAAGGTGACTACTCATATGGGACATGCTACAAGACCATATGGAAGATCTTGGATAGACTCCAAGATAGAGCAGTGGTTCTAACCACTCAATTTGGGCTCCTTGGCCTAATCAGTCTGAACCATAGTTGAGACCTACGGTCTATAGTCTGAACCACTGCTGACACCTATGGTTCATAGCCTAGGCCACAGCTGTGACCTGCGGTCTAAACTGAAGTTCAGTTGGCCTTCATCCGAGCCAAATCGGTTGGAATGACCATTTGATCTAGAAGAAGGTAGTTGAAGGATGGAAGATTCTAGAGGCTTCCAATCCAACTGTCCCAACTACCTCTTCTTGATCTTGGCTTCTCCATGAAGCCACCCCTAGCCCTTGGGTAGTCCTATAAGTACCCCTCAGAATTAGGGCAAACAATAGAGAGAGCATTGGAGATCAAAGCAGCGAAGCCCTATCGAATTGTGGACTCACTTGAGTGCATTGAGAGAGAGTTGTTGCCATTCAATTGCCAACTAATTGAGCATCATGACAATTCATGCCATGGATGCCCTAAGGAGCTAGAATGCCAAGAAATGCTAATTCGGGCAAACGGAGGCCCTATCGAGCAATTCAACCGCCAAACCTATCAGAGGACACTGAGGCGACCCTTGATCATCAATTTGACAAGGAGGATCAAGCCCACAGCCCTAGATTTGGAGGGCAAAACCACTTGATTGCTCATCATGGCTGACAATCATGGTGTACAGTGTAGACCGCTCATTAGAGCTATGGTTTGCAATAGGTGATAGATCTCCTTACTATTTTTATTTTAGTATGCTTAATTAGGTTAGATTAGTCATTTTAATGGTTTATTTCATAGTTTAGAGACTATAACTAGCTTAATTAGGGATTATAATAATTTTACTTCATCATAGCAAGTAGGACATCAATGGCTTATTTTCATGTTATCTTGTTTCATTCCATGCAATTGATTCAATAGATAGATAGTTGCACTTTCTACTTTCATGTTTCTAACAATATTCATGAATCTTGCACAAGTTTAATATGTTTTATCCATATTCTTGATTTCATAGTTGTTATGGCATCTTTATGCATATTTTCCTCAAAGGGCCTCATCATGAGAGGTTGCCTATTCATTTAATGCTTTTGTGTTGTTTCTTGACCGTAGGAAAGCAGGTTCGAAGGAGATTCAATCATCTAATTCCTTCCTCAACGTGAAGAAGAGGGTCAACTCCACCCTAGAGCAGTTTGTGACTATTTAGAGAGCATTAGTATTGTGCCTACCCCATTGGGGGCTTTGGAATTGTATCAATTGTATCAACATTTGGGTGACCCTAAGAGGGGCATGATTGTAACCGAGATTCCTTTCAATATTAATAAAAGAAACATCCATTTTATTATTATGTGCAATCTTGTTTATTATTTTATGCTTTTATGTTGATTTCGATTGATGTAGTAGATAGGTGCATTGATTTTTGGATAGGTTAGAAGGTGATCATGATGGAACTCCACAATTTATGCAACTGATCTCTGACCCCTATGTTTTTCTGATATCAGGTGAAAACCACAAGTTTTATCTATGATCTCATTGTTGACCCATGGCTTCAAAACATGAGCTATAGTCTAAACCACATATCAGACCTGCAGTTGATAGCAGACACAACAGACAATAGGGAGCCAAAGCTTGATCGGATGAGGACCTGAGGTAGGCCCCATTTTTCACTCTCTATACTTTTTTATTCTATCTATGTTTTCCAGAAAGCAGAAAAGGGAAATCTAATTAAGACACTAAAAAATAGGGAAATGAATTAGGTCTTAGGGTTTCTTTCTTTTTTTGAGTTTGGCTAGGCACTGCTAGGAACAATGGACCTCTGAGTGTAGTCCACCCTAGAATCCACATGCTAGGTTTAAATTGTGTGTTGGTTTGCATGCTTGAGGCCCAATCAGAGGCTATATCATCATAATTTGCATTGTCAAAAAGTCATATAGGATATAGCATGCATTCTCTAAAAATGAAACATTTCTTTTTGCATATCATGTAGGAAATAATCATTCATGTTGTATTATGCATTTTCATTTCTATGCAAAGATTAAAAAGAACCACACACACCACGTTTCAATTAAACGCTAGTGAGTTGGGAGTGACATCCAACCACTAGTAGGGTCCAACGATGGTGGCAGTCATTTCCATCCGTTGGCCCAAATCCCATGTACCTATTGTTCTAGACCAAGGCCGGGCCCAAGAACCTTTCATACCCTAGAAAATTTGCATGTATTCTCTTCGGAGGGTATAACGCTGACTGGGGGAAAATGGGTGAGGGATTGGTAGGACCGGTGCTCCTTGTCCGGGTGTGGAGTTTCATTGCCACACACGGGGGATTTACGTGGCCTGGATTCACACCCAAGTTGTCGAGCTATGAGCATACTAGTGAAAGCCAATTAAACTGAGAATATCATCCAACAAGCTTTCAAACATGATAAGAGTTTCTAATACTGATACAACAAATCATTGAAACAACATCAAACAGTTTAGGGCTCATTTTAAATTGTAAAAGAGATAATCACCATTGTATACCTTGTTTGCATAATAAAAGATAAATCTAGACACTAGGTGCACCATGGTGGAGACACGGGGTGGTCGGCAAAGGCATAAGCCTGATGCCAATGACCAAGCCCCAACAGATTCACAACAACATATGTCGAACCCTCACCCACATGCGCTTCTCGAACGTCGTTCGATGAGCATTAGAGGAGACAATTCGACATGAGGGGAACCTATTGAGCGTACCCCGATAGAGGAGTTTCTATGCATTCTTCTAGACATAGAATAGAGCATGGAGCCTCTCAGCATGAGGGTGTTCCACTCGAAAGCCATTACCGAGATCGCATTGCACGTGCATCCATGAGATCGGCCGAAGAGTATGTTATACAGGGGTCCAAGTTGGTACCCCTACATCATAGGTCTACAGGAGGATCCATGGCTCCACCTTTAGAGTACAGACGAGATCGAGACCCACCCATTCAGGGGCATGCAGATAGGGCCACCGCTGAGCATAGGCCTATGCAGACTCCCACACATAGTGAACCTCGAAATATCACTATTGATATGGCTAAGGTGGGAGCCAATGGCACACCACCGCATGAGCGATGGAGATCCAGATAGTTGGATGGCTTAGGTAGCATCCTTGAGCAGCTAGGCTATAAGCCTTCGGCTCCACCCACTCATGCCTCGAGTGAGCATAGCGGGGGTTCTATTAGGACTACTAGAGAGCATGGAGAGGCTTCCAAGTGCCCTCATGTGACACATCCACCATCCACGCATGGTGGCACAGAGCATAGGGCTCAATAGGATGCCAATGTCATCTTCATAGACAAAGGCAAAAGCATCACAAATCAGTCAGATGGGTACAGAACCCATAAGGTCGCTCGCACAGAGCATGCATACCAGAGGCCTGTTATGGCTGATCAACTTGATAGATCACATAGACTGGTATCCGAGCAGTGATGATAGCTCCTCCAAGATCAATTGGAGGATACTCACCTAGAGAGGCAGTGCATCGAAGATGAGAATATTCAGGCATAGAGGCTCATCAGACAAAGACTATATGAGTAGCGCATGCATGAGGAATGCATCCTTACCCAAAAGGAGCATGTAGAGTAGGAGGATAGGCTAGCCAGGGCTGGTCTATACACTCACATTGAGCAAGGAGAATGCATGCATAGGAAGGCTTTTTCACAAGCCGATGTGCAGTAGGAGCGTAGAGATGCTCACACTCATATTAGTGCCCTACAAAGAGAATGGCCACCACCATTCGAATATGAGAGGCAACAACAATATGAGGAAGAAGAGGGAGATGGAGCTGATCAAGAGTATCCTGAAGACTCCCAAGTTGAGGAGGAGGAAGAGCAATGTCCTCCACCTCAATAGAGGAAGAATGTACCTCCAAGACCACCCTCACGTCAGCTTAGGGAGGAGGACTTTCTATCCTCGTAGGCCTATAAGGCCTTAGCTGAGAAGGTAAAAGCAATCGAGAGGCAAGGCATGACTTTTCAAAAGTTGATATTGAGCAAGATTCATAATGAGCCTTTGGACCCCTCGGTGCCTACTCCAGCATATCCTGAGCATTTTGTCATGCCTAGGTTAGATAAATTCAAAGGTGATGAAGATGCGCAAGAGCATGTCACAAGATTTTTGGATGTATGCTTCTAGATTGCAAGCAACAATGCCTTGCTTTTGCGTACATTCATCACAACCCTCTCAGGCCCAGCCCGAGAGTGGTTCAATCAACTGAAGAAGCATAATATCACCAGTTTTGAGCAATTGGCTGATGCTTTCCTTGAACGCTTTTCTTTTGGCATCAAGAAATAGGCTAACCTTTCTGATCTAGCTGCGCTAGCTCAGCGTGATGATGAGCCAATTGAATAATACGAAAAGAGGTGGAGGAGATTAATGGCAAAGCTGCCATTCCCTATTCCTACTATGGAACTGACCCGAATGTTCACCAAGAGTTGTGCCAAGCACATCTCATTATTGTTGCAACTATAATAGTATCCAACATTCGAGGAAGCTTTGGTGCAAGCCAAAGTAATTGAGGATATCAAGTTGCAAGAAGGCAACTTGAAGCTCAAGAACAGGAAGGAGGGGCACAAGAAGAGCTCCATAAAATATTAGGGCAAGTAGGCCCATGTAAATCAAGTGGTGCTAAACCTCCAGAGAGAGGATAAGGGGCAACAAAAGTAGAATTATCAGGCCCAACCTCCTCCTGCATAGTACGAAAAGTGCAATAATAATTATAAGGGAAAAAATAAAGAACAATGCCCACCTCACCAATTCACACCTTTGACGGAATCATTGACATCAATATTCCATCAGTTATGTGAGGCTAAGGCAATCAGACTACCCGAGGTTAAGCTGGTCGATCCTAATCAGCCCAAGTCAAAGGGGTATCAGGATGATCTATTTTGCATCTTCCATCATGTGAAGGGCCATGACATCGAAGTGTGTTGGTCCTTCAAACATATTGTGCAGAATATGATCGATAAAGGTGAGCTTATAGTGCCGAATAACCCATTGGCGCCTGACAACCAAAACATGGGGATTTATAAAAATCCATTGCCAAACCATGAGGCACCGTGCAACAATGTTGGCCAGGTCAACCAAGTGCATGTCGAACCACCTACCCAGGGGTTCATAGGTATGGTTAATGTTGTTACCAGACATGGGAGATATGAGCAGCCAAATCAACCTCATGCTCCCATAAGGATACAAGCTACGCCGAATCAATGGCCAACTCAGAATATCCTAGGCCCACCAACGAGACCGGTGGTGACCATACGGAGTAGGTTGGTTCAAAACCTGTAGACAACTCCTACAAAGTTATCTATTTATGAGCTGATACAATAGTCCCCTAGGCATAGGGAGACTCTCATGGACATTCTAAGGTCCATCAAAGTACAGTCTCAAGATGCTCAAGCATTTACCAATTTTGTGGGACATGTACAATAGTGCTAGGAGCCTATGATCCAATTTTATGATCATGAAATCAGGATGGTTCCTACAGATACGGCTGACCCATCATTACATATCATCGCATGTGTTAATCACATGCCATTCAAGAGGGTCTTGATCGACACTAGTTCATCGATCAATATAATAATGACCAAGGCATTGAGTCATCTAAAGTTGCCCAAGTCACATATTGTGCCCACCACATTCACATTGAGAGCGTTTAACGATGCCCTATGCTCGATGGTTGGCACAATTATCCTACCTATTCAGGTGGGCCTAAAGACCATCTCCATGATGTGTCATGTGATCCAAGGTACCATGCAATATAACATCCTACTCGGGAGGCCTTGGATTCGAGAAATGCATTGCGTTCCCTCCATATTACATCAATGTGTAAAATATATTCATGAGGGATGGGTTCACGTAGTGTCGTCAGATGAAGAACCTTTCAAGTTCGTGAACCTAGCTGATTTTCCTGGGGGTTTCATACTCCCATAAATGCACCTGGACGTTCGACCTACATCATCGATTAAGAATCCAAGAGGTAAACCAAAAGTGCGTGCTCAACCATCGACATCTGTATCAAACAGATCTGAGCACACTACTACTACTTCATTGAAACCGACTACATCAATGATGCTTCGGGATGAAAGGAAGTTAAAGGTAAAAATGGGGAAAAAGAGAAGAAGCATGTGCCCAAACTAGTCACCAAAGAGGCTCCCACTCCCATGGAAGTGGAAGAAGCCCAAGATAAAGCCGAGGAGGTACCTCAACCTACCTCGCCTACATCATCAATAGGGTCATCCGCACCATGGGTGACTATACATCTCGCCAACATAAGGTTAGGTGAGTATATTGTGTAGAATGTAACCTTTGGACCAATTCTAGAGACTGCACAAGAGATGGGTTGACCGCATGCTCATAATTTTTTGGTTGGATCAATAGTGCCATTGGGAGAGCCACCCAATCAGACTAACTTCATCTATGTTGGGCTGGATCAACTTCCAACGTGAACGCCCATGGATGAAGATGATGATGAACCATTCATAGTGAATGTTCATTACTTATCCAACCCTGAATATGCCATGCATATTTTTGAGTTATATCATTGGCATGGGTATGGCCTTGGTATTTTTGAACAAGGACGTAGGACTCCGCTTGAGCCACGTTATCAGTTGGCAACTGATAGGTTCGGGCTAGGGTTGCAAATACGAGGACAAGATGATTTGCTTATAGCATCCTTAGATCACTTGTACCTTAGTCTAGGGGATGATGTGGATTTCAACCCATATCACCCTAATCCTTCTATATTCCAGAGGGATAGTCGGATGGTGTCTTACATCACCATAGCGCCACCCGAGACGTATCATGAGAATATCTTGGTGGACAGTGAGTCTTCACCTAAAAATCAGTCGAGGGATGAGGTTAAGCCGGTTTATGAGGCAGTATCATATTTACGATACTTGTACCCAATTTTACCGGACATCAATGATAATGATCAAGAGATAGCCTATATGGGGCCACATTTTCTAGAACATCCCATTCTAGTGGGGGTAAATGAAGGATTGTATTATGATAGTGATGAAGAGGATGAGATAGAGAGAGCCTACCTAGGACCTCCCTACTTACGCTATCACAATGCACCGTATACGATTGAGGACATGCGTAGAGAGATCAATATGAATCCTCACCTTAGGGGAAGACCACCAAACGTCGATGTGATCTATCACATGGTGTTTCCCGAACCACCTATGTACAGGGAGCTCATTGAGCCGAATGATCCAATATTGCAATCAGTGCATAGAGAGGACCCAGTTATCCATAGTCCGCATAGAGAGGACCCATTTGTGCCCATGTCGATAGAGCCAGATCTCGGGTATGAGAGCTACATCGATGATGTAGAGGTTTGTTCATGTGGTCCTAGAGATCAATTCCATTCCATCAATATGGTCTCCATTGATTTGACCACCCCACTCCACAATCCAACCGATCCATCCAAACCATTGTATCTCAATGTAGATGCTATCGATTGGGATCACATTGACTCACCTATTGAGCCTGAATATTTCTTCCCTAATGAAGAAATGTTACAACCATTTCATTTTGCACCAGGTTGTGCTTATGATGTCTATCATGCTAAAAATGCTTTCAATGTGGAACCTATCAACCCAGTTGATGACATCCATTTGATCCCTATGCCTCATCAGCTTGAGGAGGGATCACACATGTCAGTAGAGGAAACCTTCGATGTGGATATCAGTAATGATCCCACTAATCCAAGGAAGGTTAAATTTGGAGAGAGTCTCACTCTAGATGAGTGTGCCACCCTCATCCCTCTACTGAAAGAGAGACCTAATATTTTCTCTTGGACATACAAAGATATGCTAGGTCTAGACCCAAAATTGGTTACGCATAACCTTTCGCTAGATCTGACGAAGAAGTCGATCAAGCAGAAGCTTAGAAAGATGCATCCAATAGTAGCCTTAATGGTGAAATATGAGCTACAAAAGTTGTTGGATGTAGAGTTTGTAATCTCCATCGACTATCCAGAATGGGTATCCAATATGGTGCCCGTAGGAAAACCTGATGGAAGAATCCATATTTGTATGGATTTTAGAGACCTAAATAAGGCAACACCCAAGGATTCATTTCTATTGCCGAATATTGATGCTCTTGTGGATGCAACCGTAGGTCATGAGATGCTCTCCCTGATGGATGAATTTTTTAGTTACAATCAAATTTAGATTAAACCCGAAGACCAACATAAAACCATGTTTATAATGCCATGGGGGACATTCTGCTATAAAGTTATGCCATTTGGTCTTAAAAATGTTGGTGCCACATATCAACGGGCCATGACATACATTTTTCATGACTACATGCATAAGATTCTAGAAGATTATATCGATGACTTGTTGGCCAAGTCATTACTATAGGAAGAGCATGCAGAGGTCTTAAGGAAGGTCTTCGATCACCTGATAGAGCACAATGTCAGGTTGAATCCTAAGAAGTGCGTATTTGGTGTAACTTTTAGTAAACTCTTAGGATTCATCATTTCTAAATGAGGCATCGAAGTCGACCCAGCGAAGGTCAAGGCTATCTTAGAGATGCGTCCTCCCTCAAACATCAAAGAATTAAGAAGCCTACAGGGCAAAGTAGCATCGATAAAGTGATTCATCACTCAATTATCGGATAAATGTCGACCCATGAATCGACTGCTACACAAGGGGGTCCCATTCAACTGGGACGAGGACTGTCGAGCAACCTTTGCTGAAATAAAGCAATACCTAGTGACGTCGCTAGTGCTAGCTCCACCAAGGCCAGATGTGCCATTTCTACTATATATATCGGCAACCGAATTTGCATTAGGGACCATGTTAGCCCAAAAGAATGTGCAAGGCAAAGAACAAGCCATATATTATATTAGTCGAACCTTGGTGAGCTATGAGCTCGGATATGCATATGTGGAGAAGTTGTGTTTAGCAGTAGTGTTCGCTACAAAGAAATTGTGACACTATATGCTAAGTCATACGACATATGTTATATCAAAACAAAATCCTTTGCAGTACATGATGAGTAAGACGTATCATAATACATGTACTACAAAGTGGATCATGCTACTGATAGAATTCGATTTAGAATTCATAAGCCAAAAGTCCATTAAGGGACAAGTCATAGCTGATCAGTTGGTTGAGGCACCATTATCAAATAGTAGGCCTCTGACCATTGAGCTTCCGGATGATGTGGTCTTCATCATATCCGAAGCTCCCAAACCTGAAGAACCAGAGAATAATGTTGATATGACTCTGTTCTTTGATGGTTCGAAGTGCGAGCAAGGGGGTGGTGCAGGAATAGTGTTTTTCATGTCGCAAGGAGCTCCAATGCCCTTGTCATTTAAATTAGACTTTTCATGCACCAACAACAATGCTGAGTACGAAGCCCTACTATTGGGCCTCCACATAGCCATCACCATGAACATTAAAATATTAAACATCTTTGGTGACTCCTTGCTCATAGTAAACCAAGTTAAGGGGCTCTTTCAATGTCGATGTCCCATACTAAAAGCTTATAAAGATCTTGTTGTTACATATTTGGCTAAATTGGAATGGTATGACATCGAGGCAATCCCTCATTCATCAAATAGGTTCATAGACACCATGGCATCTTTGGGATCCTTAATCCCTCAGAATCCATCTACAGATTTCACTACCATCCATGTCAAAATGCTCTCGCATCCTGCAGTAGAGCGTGAAGCCTTTGATAATAAAGAGTCAATCAACATGATTAGCATGGAACCAAAAGTTGAATGGTTCTGCAGAGCTGAAGACTTTCTAAAGAAGGCACCCTGGGGGTCATTAACCTCTCAGAGTCCGACGGGGAGTGGTACTACCATTCACCACAAGGTTGTTTCCTAGTCTGCATTTGCAAAAGTAAATACGCAGGGGGAGCAAGTCATCTTGGCAGTCAAAGCTGAGGCTTGTCAGAGTTGGATGTCACAAATCCAAGACTTCTTAAAACTTGGTATGATCCCAGAGGGATTGTCGTATGCCACAAAATGCACATTCAAGTAGAAAGTGACTAAATATGTCTTTCTAGGAGACATTTTGTACCGACGAGGCTATGATGGAGTTCTCCTTCATTGTCTAGAGCCCCAAGAGGCATCTTGGGTGATTTCACAAGCTCATGATGGTACGTGCGATGGTCATTTTAGTGGCATGGCCATCATCAAGTGCATCCTTTGAATGGGTTACTATTGGCCCACTATGGAGAAGGAGTGCAATGTGTATGTCAAGAAATGCATCAAATGTCAGCATCATGCTAATCTTATGCACTTGCCATCATAGGCCTTACAGCCCATCCAAGCGGCTTGGCCATTTTCTCAGTGGGGATTAGATCTTATAGGCAAGATCTCTCCTCCATCATCCAGTCGACATACATTTATTATCATGGCTACTGAGTATTTCACAAAGTGGGTGGAAGCAATACCCTTAACAATGATAACTGGAGCTCGCATAGCAGAGTTTATACTCGAGCATATCATATGTCATTTTGGGATTCCATCCAAGATAATTTTAGATAATGGAACATCATTTAAGAACAAAATTATGAGAGCTTTGACATCTAAATATAGAATCAAACATAGTTTTACAACTCCTTATTATCCATAAGCAAATGGGCAAGCTGAGGCCTCAAACAAGACAGTGGTGGCTATCTTGAAAAATATGGTCCAAGAAAACCACAAATATTGGCATATCCAGCTGCCCCTTGCATTATGGGCTTACAGGACTAGCATTCGGATGCCCACTAGGGCAACGCCATTTTCACTAGTATATGGCGCTGAGGCCATTATGCCCTTAGAGTTGGAAATTCCAATGTTGCATTCGCATTGAAAGAGTTCATCGATGATGACATCGCATGACAAGCTCACCTAGATCAATTGATGCTACTTGATGAACATCGCGTGAATGCCCTGGAGCATCTCCATATTTATCAAGAGTGACTAAAATGAGCTTATAATATCAAATTCCATCAGAGAGACTTTGAAGTTGGGGATCTTGTGCTCAAAGAGAACCAACAAAACTCTAATTTATCACCTGATATGCGAGACAAATTCATGGCTAATTGGCTAGGACCTTATATCATATCTAAAAATATTGGTCCAGGTACCTATCGCCTAACATCGCTAGGGGGTGTTGAAGAGCCTGAACCTCTCAACATCATCCATATTAAGGCATTCTATGCTTGAAATCATAGCAAAAGGCTCCAAGGGTTCCTAAAACCGCTTGGTCATGTCATTCAAAGGCATTAACATTCATCCTAAAAGGCTCCAAGCTCTCTTGTGAGTAGTTTGGTCAATCAAAAGCTCCAAAGGTATTTCAAACCTTTGGTCAACCCCAAAAGGCTCCGAGGGTTTTCTTAAAACCGCTCGATCATCCTAAAAAGCTCCAAGGATTTTCTAAAAATTACTTGGTCAAGTTAAAGGCTCCAATGATATTTCCTCACCATTTGGTCACTCCTAAAGGCTCCAAAGGCATGTACTCATCGTTTGGTCAAATATAAAGGCTCAAAATCAATAAAAATTTAAAAATCAATAAAATCCAAAAAAATGGTAAAGCATAAAATCCAAAAACATTTGCATTTGCATTATGCATTTTCATTTACACATGCATTCATTTCATCATTGCATTGCATATAGGCATTCTGCATCCATTGCATTCCATAGTAGGATGTATTTGTGTTTATCAGTCTTACAAATGATGCCATGTTTGTGTTTCAATCATGCATCTCTACATTTATCATAATCCATCATTCATGTGAGTAATTATGTTTTTCAACACAACCCATAATGTTGCTATGAAGAATATACTAGGGTTTTTCAGTTATTCAACCATACCTAGAGGTCTTCTCAAGAGTTGATAGAAAGCTTACTTTGCTTTTGTAGTTGAGGTCTAGCTAGTATAGCCCTTAGCATATCAGAATCCTATCACTAATCAACAAATTAAACAATCCTAATAAGGACTAGGGGAAGATGAAAGCCACAAAGTAGGACCAGGTATCCTGAGGTGAAAAGAGTTATTCTTGCTTATCCCCTATGCAGATAGTATGGGAAATATTGGTAATTGGAAAAAGGACAAGTTTATTCCCTACCCAAAATCCCTTTCTTACGATAAAATGAGCAATATCCCAAAGTGATATCCCACATCAATCCTCAATATTGATACCCTAGATCGATATCATAGATCGACATCCCAGATTGATATCCCATATTGATATCATAGATCGATATCCTCAATCGATATCCCAAAAATAGTTCTCCAAAGTAAAATCCCCAAAGGGAAGTTTCTAAAGAAAATTATCAAATGTAAATTCTAAAAGTGAAGATCAAATGAAGATCAGAAATCAAATTCAAATGAAGATCCAAAGAAAGTTCAAAGTCAAAGTGGAATCAAATCCCTTGCACAATTATATATGAGCAAGTATCCCAAAAAATTGAAGAAAATAAGGGAGTGAACTTGAATCCATGGAATTTCTAGCACTACTATACCTTACGCATGACGATATGTCTGATGCATTAGTACCTCGCTTATGTACATACCAATGTTTGAATGTGGAAGAGCTAGCTTCAGGTGTCCTGTATCACCTAGTGGTCTAGTCCAACTGAAATCTAAACCTAGGATTGGATAAACATTTGTGGACCCCCTATCTTAGCAATGGGTTGAAAGAATCCCGCCTGACATCGGGGTATGCTTATGCTTTATCTTAAATATATTCATTTGCACACACAGGGATAATGAACAGTTAGGGCCTATCCTAGCAAAAGCCTTACATTTCAAAAGTCTAGTATGGTCAGTATACAACTTTTGATCAGTCAACTAGGGTGTTTGAGTCTCATGGTAAACCTCAAAAATTCCCAAATAGCAACAATCCAATTTTCAAATGCATTCATAAAACATCAATTTATTTTTATAAGAGTTTGTCTATTAAAATTATTTGTATTATATGATTAGATACCGGATGGATGTCAAAAATGATATTTAGATGGCCACTGATTATATCATACATATTATTTTAATTTACAAAATCTTATGAATAGAAAACATACATCATTACATTTCATATATGGGTGATTAATTGATTAAATTCTTGTAATGAGGATTTTCAATTAAATTCATGATTTTTACACATTCTGTGGTGTCATCCATTAGATTGTTAAACACATATCACATTCATTCCTTATGTTTTAAGTGATTAAAGCATACAGGTTCATTTACATTAGATTACCATCATGTAAATAATGCATTACATACATTGCATCAACATATCGTGACATCATCATAAATTAAATGCATACAATAAAGTAAAATTAAATATGCATTTAAAAGTAAACATCGCATCCATATGCATCCATCATAAATAGCACATCTAAGCATCTAGATCACTGCATACCATCATCATCATAAATTAAATAGCTATCTAGTGCATGTCATCCATACATCACATCATATAAACATAGCATCAATATAAACATCTGCATCCATGTGCATAACATAAACATAAAATTAAAAATAAACAAGTACACATAATGAGCCAAAATGATCAATATCTCATATATATATATATTGTGTGTGTGTGTGTGTGTCCAAAAATGAGTACATCAGGGGTACATCAAAAATACCCATAGGCTACAACTATGTAGGTCCTCGACCTTACACTCAAAAATAGTACAATAAATATCTCTAAGATATGTACTACATAGGGCCTGCACCCCTAGCCTATGAGGCACCTCCATCACCTCCGCCATCCCTATGGCTCCTCTATGAGCTGGCTCCATGAGTACTAGAGGACCTATGTGTCCTCTCGGTCCTATGGGTCCGATGGCTAGAGCTCATAGAGGACTACCCTGTAGTCCTGGTCCTGGTCTTCTAGGACCCTAAAGCATGTGAATCCTCTAGGACCTACCCACCTATCAACCTGATATAGCCCTCTAGCTGGTCTATGTGGGCTACCCTACCTATATGTATATCATTACCCTCCTCCATGAGGGCCTATAAGCTTGGATCTCTAACATGGGATCGCGATCGCTTGGTAACAATGAAGATGGTGTTGACTGGAGGTCCCATGATAACCTGTGAATATGAGGGATCTCCCCCATACCCTAATAGTCTCTCTAATATCTAGTTGTGTCCATCCAGATCATGCTCGACTAGTGAGCTCACTAGATCTCTATATTTATTAGCTATTGCCTTGAGGAGAGCTCTCCTCCTCATAGCTCCTCCACTAGCTCTAACCATGTCTAAGCTTCACCTCTACTATGGTGAGACTAGTATCCCTCTGTAGTAGCTAGGTCTAAAGCCTACCCACCTAACTCTGTAAATCTACAACCTAAGCTAGTAGCTACCCTACCTCACTATCAGGAGGTGCCTCACCCTCCTCTAATACCTCCTCCTCAACCTCAACCTATGGAGCATCCCCTACGATGGCCTCTACACCCCATCCACCCTCAGTCCACTAGCGCACATTACACCCCTCTAGATCAGCCTCAGCATCATCATCCACCCGATCGAGTGGCCCCTCTCCCTACCACTATAGTAGGGACCACCAAGTATCATATGTTGGGGTGGTCCCAGCCCTAGCAACCCTAACTCCTAGAAGTCATCAGCTACATCTCCCAATGGTGTCAATTAAATCCAAGGTAAATGACTCTCCAACACCAGCCACCTATAGATAATGGGTAGCTCTGGTATATCCTGAACTATCCCAAACTACCGTAAGACATGAGAGTAGTACTGATACTCATAGATCTCATCCTTATAGCCAAGTAGCCACCTATCTCACCTAGCTCGGTGTAATTGCTCGCTAGCCTCCTCCCACATAGGGCAATCCATATAAGGGTGCCACTCAATGTCATCCAATCGAAGCACTACAAATATACCAATGTAGTGCTCTACATCCCTAGCATGGGACCTACTCTAGAACCCCTCCTCCTCATAGGGCCAACATGCGACGTAGCACTAATGAGCATCATCAATAGAAGTAATAGCAAGGGGTAGCTCCACAGGATGCTCGATCCTGATATGCTACCAGCCCCAGATCTAGAGAAGTAGACTATAACTAATCCCTACCCAACTCCTACTGGTAATCTGGTAGAGCTCCCAATACAACTAGCATAGTAGAGTGCTCCCCCTAAGCTAGGAGCAGTGGATGATCGATAGAGCTCTATGTAACTCTCCTGACACTGGCCAGAAGGTTCTAAGGGATCCTCACACTCGAGGAGTCTAGAAGAACAATCTACATGACCAAGTGCATGAATACTGCCTCTCTAATAGAGAATATGCCCTTCTCCTACCAATATCCGATGTGGACGCCCCCATGATCAATCTTGCCCTAGGCATCCTTGCTATGATCACCAAAGATATCATCAAAAACATCCTCCTTTCTGTGAAAGGAGGAAGAGGTGATGGGCTCACCATCAATAGGGATCCTAAATATTCGGTAGACGTCCTCCAAAGTAATAGTCATTTCACCTATCGATAGGTGAAATATGTTGGTCCATGCATCCCAACATCGGGCCAACGCAGTCATATAGGCCTGATCTACCCTAATAGTGGGTAGATCAAGCACACGTAGCCAAATCCAATGACACCAAACCACTACCACTCTAGGTCAATCAGCTGATCATGGAGGGTGCAGAGGATATCTAGCTCCCTAGATCTAGAAGTCAATTTCTAAAAAGAAACAAGTATATAAGAAAAATATAAAAAAAAAACAACTAAAAATGACCTTAAAAATGTCAAACAAATCTAAAAATTTCTAAAAACACAAAAACATGCAAAAAAATTTCAAAAAATAAAAATATCTCAAAGTGCAATAAATGGCATTAATTCCATAAAAAATAAAAAAATGAAATTTTTTCAAAAGTTGGGAACCGCAGGTCAAACTTGGTCCGCATAATGGTCAAATTTTTACCGTTGGGATTTGAATCCCACCATGACTAGCTGGGGGTCCCCAATATGACAATTGGGAACCGCATCTACCAGCTACGGTCTAGGAATGTGACCTTTTTGGGTCACTTCCTAGCCTGGCAGAAAAAATTAAAACCTAAATCTAGCCTAGTCTAAGGTGAGGTTCATTGCCAATAGTTTAGTGAGATTGATTTAACCCATTAATTAATGTGGTTCATTTTAAGTTGGTAGAGAGTGCGAGGTCTCAGTTTCGAGTTACCTTGCCCACTCCGAGGCCTCTACTAGTAGAAGGTTACCCAGGGTCTGCCATCGAGATGTGTGTGAGGTATCAGGTTGTGGTTTTAGCAGTGCTTCACGTCAAATTTGCTTCCTAACCTCTCAGAGCTCTCTAAGTTTCAGTTGCTTGTAGGAATGATAATGAAATTTTCAAATAAGAAAATTATATATACTTTTCCTAATTTCATCGGACCGCAACTGACAATCGTGGTCCCAAAATTAGGGTTTTGCGATCGCAGCCCTGAGCCACGGTTCCCAAAATTTGAAATACCAATCGTAGACCGTATGCGCGGTTTGCAACTGGCATTAAATGCACTAAAATCCCATCGTGGGAAGGTCTTAAATGGTAAATTAATTATTCCTAATGGATCAAAATCTCAATAAGAGCAATCAATTTAACAAATTTGGTGATTTTCAAGCACCACGATCAATTAAAAATTCAAATTAACCAAAAAAAATCAAATAATAAAAAACCAAATGCACCTCGTATTCAGTCATTTACCCTATACACTCGGTGGTTGCAGTGACTGACGCTCCATGCAATCCGAAGAGATGAGTAAATAACCATAAGGACATTTGGGGTAAAATTGTCATCATTGATTTGATATGCTTCTTTTCAATCCCGAAGAAGGCCTTCAAGGCTGGACCGCTCCATGGGAACGAGGCGTTTCATGTCATTTCTCCTATGACATATTTTTAGCAGATCATCGATAAATTGATTCAACATAAATCTAATTGGCATTGTATCATTTTGATTCCCTAAGAAGGCTTTTCATAGCCTGACTGCTCCATGGGATAGAAATGTGCAATTACTATTAATAGTTGCAATCATAAGCTGAACTAAGGCCTAGCCAAGTAATTAAATGCTCAAATCTAAGTTTGTGCAGATCATTCATAGTGGTCAAGTGACCTCATCACTTTATTCATTGTCATTACCCTCATCGACTCATCGCTTGAGGGGGTAGTCATAATATCATAATCATAATCAAAATCAATAGAAGATCCCTGAAATCGTAGATCCCTTGATCTTGTCAAAATTGTGTTCATCTTACGAATCATTGTCAACAACTATCATAAGCTTACCCCTTTGCTTGGGGAAAATAGCAAATATGATAGTTAGTTTGTAACTCTCATCCTTTCGGTTATATAGGCCTAAATCCTATTATAGCACCAAAGCTACCCGAATGTCTGATGATGAGTGCAAACTCTTCAAATTTAAGCCTTTCACCCAGTTGGAAGCAATGATTCTAGGATGCGCATCCTTTTGTAGGACCTGGGGCATCTAATGTTGATCAGATCAATGATCATCATGGAACCTTCGACATCATTTTAGGAGGTCTATTTTTGCTCATGCATTGTTCGATCTCACAATGCATCTCAAAAGGGGCATCTGTAGACACCTAAAATATATCATGTCGAAGGTGACTACTCATATGGGACATGCTACAAGACCATATGGAAGATCTTGGATAGACTCCAAGATAGAGCAGTGGTTCTAACCACTCAATTTGGGCTCCTTGGCCTAATCAGTCTGAACCATAGTTGAGACCTACGGTCTATAGTCTGAACCATTGCTGACACCTGTGGTTCACAGTCTAGGCCATAGCTGTGACCTGTGGTCTAAACTAAAGTTCAGTTGGCCTTCATCCGAGCCAAATCGGTTGGAATGACCATTTGATCTAGAAGAAGGTAGTTGAAGGATGAAATATTCCAGAGGCTTCCAATCCAACTATCCCAACTACCTCTTCTTGATCTTGGCTTCTCCATGAAGCCACCCCTAGCCCTTGGGTAGTCCTATAAGTACCCCTTAGAATTAGGGCAAAAATAAAGAAAGCATTGGAGATTGAAGCAGTGAAGCCCTATCGAATTGTGGACTCACTTGAGTGCATTGAGAGGGAGTGTTGTTATTCAATTGTCAACTAGTTGAGCATCATGACAATTCATGCCATGGATGCCCTAAGGAGCTAGAATGCCAAGAAACGCTAATTCGGGAAAACGGAGGCCCTATCAAGCAATTCAACCGCCAAACCTATCAGAGGACACTGAGGTGACCCTTGATCATCAATTTGACAAGGAGGATCAAGCCCACAACCCTATATTTGGAGGGCAAAACCACTTGATTGCTCATCGCGGTTGACAGCCATGGTGTACAGTGCAGACCGCTCATCAGAGCTATGGTTTGCAATAGGTGATAGATCTCCTTACTATTTCTATTTTAGTATGCTTAATTAGGTTAGATTAGTCATTTTAGTGGGTTAATTCATGTTTAGAGACTATGACTAGCTTAATTAGGGATTATAATAAGTTTACTTCATCATAGTAAGTAGGACATCAATGGCTTATTTTCATGTTATCTTGCTTCATTCCATGCAATTGATCAAGTAGATAGATAGTTGCACTTTCTACTTTCATGTTTCTAACAATATTTATGAATCTTGCACAAGTTTAATATGTTTTATCCATATTCTTGATTTCATAGTTGTTATGGCATCTTTATGCATATTTTCCTCAAAGGGCCTCATCATGAGAGGTTGCCTATTCGTTTAATGCTTTTGTGTTGTTTCTTGACCGTAGGAAAGCAGGTTCGAAGGAGATTCAATCATCTAATTCCTTCCTCAACGCGAAGAAGAGGGTCAACTCCACCCTAGAGCAGTTTGTGACTATTTAGAGAGCATTAGTATTGTGCCTACCCCATTGGGGGCTTTGGAATTGTATCAATTGTATCAACATTTGGGTGACCCTAAGAGGGGCATGATTGTAACCGAGATTTACTTTCAATATTAATAAAAGAAACATCCATTTTATTGTTATGTGCAATCTTGTTTATTATTATATGCTTTTATGTTGATTTCGATTGATGCAGTAGATAGGCGCATTGCTTTTTGGATAGGTCAAAATGAGATAAAACAAATGCTTGTGTGAAATGATGTAAATCTATGTTACTGCAAAAGATAAAATGCATAAATGAAAAGATCTAATGCTGAAAAGGATATGTAAACAAGAATATGATCTTAGATGCAAAAAAATAATAAAAAGTGGTCACCTAACTAATATTGTCTCGAGTGATATGGTATCTATCTGTGGACCATATTGGGATGAGATGGTCACCATCACAAACCTAAAACCATTGAAAACTAGGTTTGGGTGAGATTTGGATTAACTTGGGATGAGTTTTATCGATAAATAGTTGATGAATCTAGAGACGAGTGCATGGATCAAGCATCCTAAAGCCATGGTATTGATCAAGTCAGTTTCATGGAGACAGCATTGAGACTCATGTGGTAACCCACCGACATTTATTTGAGCAATGAGTATGTGTGGCAAGATTTTTGCAGCACTTCATTTCTTGAGATTCGAAATTATAAAAAAGGGAGGAAGCCTCCTTTTTATAGTGCCCTTAGCATGCAACCAAAGAGGCAACTATCAATCAAGGGTAGCCTTATTGCCACTTTCTAGATGGTAGGGGTGACTACAAGTCATAAGGAGTGACAAGAATTCAACCACTACACTAACATGTAGTCTCACTACCTGATTA
This sequence comes from Wollemia nobilis, assembly GCA_028583015.1. NCBI lineage: Eukaryota > Viridiplantae > Streptophyta > Pinopsida > Araucariales > Araucariaceae > Wollemia > Wollemia nobilis. The sequence continues at coordinate 669,644 of JAQPPZ010004127.1, forward strand.
TTCCTTTTTTAATTAGCATGCATGATCGTCTCGCATCAAGATGATCTTGACTTGGAGACCATCTCAAGCAATACAATCATGTATCCCATGGGGAAAAGTGTCCTTTTTTGGGAAAGGACACTAAATAGCCTTAAGGTTGCCCAAGGTGGATTATATGGTCTAGAAGGAGGTCTTTTGGAGAGTCTCCTTGTGATTACACATTTTAGGTGTCTATAATGGGAAACTTATATTTGATGGTAATATTATTGAGAGGACAAAAATAAGGACACATGCAACATGATTAATTCTTACATTGTACAATCACCACTAGAAAGGAGTATGAATTGATGCTTGGATGGATGATTCCTTACTCCAATATTTCTTGAACTAGCTTCTCAATTTATAACTTTTGGGGGTGGGGGTAGTGGTAAGGATGCACATTGGGTTTGACTTCCGAAAACAAGGTGGACGACATGACCATGTGTGTGCTTAGGAGGTAGACATGGGCTCACTAAAAACTTTTGCATAGCAATCCATAATATTTTGTAAATCCAAAGGAGGTGTTAGAAGAAGCAATTCTAAAGACTAATCCTCCATGCAATGGACTTGGACAAAGAATCCATAACCACCTTTATTCAATATATTTTTCCATTATATGTGGAACTAACCACCTTAGAGGAAGGGGGTTGTATTCCTTAGAGACAAATGATTCTTCCATTCTTCATCCACTTGATAAATAAATTTTGTAGATCAATAGTAACATCACCAAGTTGAGATAGCCATTATGCTCCCAAAATGATATTTAAACTACCTACATTCATGGAAAATATATCCCTCATTTGGATTTTAACTTTAGCCATTTGACCTACATATTGGGTGATACCCCCATTTGCAATTAAAACTTAAAAATTATCTAGTTTTAAAGTACTTATATACATACCCAAGGATTTTGTTGTCTTACTATCTATAAAGTTATGTGTGATACCTAAATCAATCAACACATTAACATGTTATCATTTAAAAAATCCTTGTATCTTGATAGTATGGCAAGCTTGAATCCCCATAAGAGAATGAGTAGAGAGCACCATGGTATCATCCTCATGTTTTGCTTCATCTACTTTTATTGTTTACTCATGTTGTAATGAATATTCATTTTAATACATTATTGTGTCTTCACCTTTCACTTGAAATCTATGGTGTTCTTCATAGGCTTGATCTTGGGGATGATGAGAATGATATTTAAAATAGAAAAATCCTTAGGAATGCTCAATATTAAAGTAATAATGATGAAAGTTAAAGTCACATTTATAATGGGGATTAGAATCTTGGAGCTTCTATTTTGCTACCAAAGCTATATGTTGAGCATCATCAAGAGTATAGGGATCTAGCATGTTAACTTCCTATTGATTTTATCCTTAAGATAATGGCAAAATATCAAGACCACCATCGTTAGATTCAATTGGTGAATGTACATGATAAGACTATCGAACTCAAAGCAATACTCATCTATTGTTTATGTTTGTTTTGTTTGCATAAGATGAACCAAATACAATGTGGAGGATCCTTTGGCAAATATTTGAAGAAATCATTATTCAAAGCTAGGCCACAAAAAAAGACCTTGTGTTGGTGAAGCTACCACAACAACCATTGATGATCTTGGATTCCCAACTTAGTAGTTGCTAATGTGACACAACCAACATTAGGAACATGGTGCAGGCGAATAAGGTTATTAATCTTAGCCAACCATCCTTGAGGATCGACACCTTTAAATGTGGGCATGTCGATGCGATAAATAGTAACTTTTTGAGGCCATTCAAAGAAATTAGAAGCACCTCTTGTAGTGGAATCCAAATTAAAAGTAAAGCCTAGGTCATAAGCATCCATGACTGGATGACTATGACAAGCTAGTGGTTATGGAAGAATACTTGTATTTGGTGTTTGATGAATGATTAGAGGTTGTTACCTAATGGTTTGTTGTAACCTTGGATAAGAGAAGGCATATTAGTTAATATTTGTAGGAATCTTTGGATATTATCCAAGGATATGACAATAGAAGCAATAATTTGTTTTTTATTCAAAATTTATGCACACAAATTAGGATCAATGCTATGAAGAGGATTATCAATAGGAGTAGCGGGAGGAGTGACTAGGGGAGGTTTATTAGGATTATGGGAGGAAGAAGCCAAGGTTTTTGATGGAGGCAAAGCCATGGAATTTTAAGAAGAAAGAAGATGGTCAAAACTATTGATATTTGTAGAATTATTAAGATGCTTACCAAGATTTATATGTTGTTGCTTCTTTCTACTCATGCACACATCCTCTAAAGGAATAGTATGTTGTAACATATTATTGACTCATACCCAAATAGTAGTGGCAACAAGTTTATTCATACACTATAGGCAATTGAAAAACTCAAAAATACTTGAAATACTATTGAAAAAAATGTTGTGAAAAATACCTTATTTATTATCTAGAAGAGACGATTGCAAAGGGATAGGTCTTCTACAAGGATCCTAGGATAGTTGCCTTTAAAAAAGTATTTTTGGAAATAATCCTTGTTTTTACAATCTTGAGGAGATGATCGTAATGATATAGGTCTTTCATAAGGGTCTGGCGACACCTGATAATTGTGTTGAAAGATGGTCCAAAATAATTATGAACAAATTATTAGGAAACAAGTAGAAGTAATGTTTAGCAAAGGTTCTAGAATTGTTTGTATGCCCTTCTATTGCAAATATGCACCCCATAAGGAGTTGAGATTTATGCTCTGATACCACTTGTTACAAAAAAATTTCAATAATTATAGCAATAGTAATAGCAATCCTGTAATAAAAGTTTACCATTGAAATTGAAACCTTTGTGTAATACCAATACCCATTGGCATTTTTTAATTGTTTTTAGTTAAACCAAATTAACTTTAATATATTGGGGATCTAAGAAGGATCTAAGTAGAGGAGAAGGATTTGAGTGAAATTTGAATGGGATCTGAGTAGAGGAACATGATTTGAGCAAGATTTGAGTTGGATCTGAGTAAAGGAGTAGGATTTGGACAGGATCTAGTAGAGGAGCAAGATCTAAGCAAGATCTATATTGTGAGATGAAGATTTAAATTTTATGTGAAGACTATTGATGGAGGTAGAGGGGGTGGCCCCCTAGATCCACCTAGTTTTGAAATTTAACTGGGGGTTGTGGGTTATTCAAAGTTTAGCCCTAATAGAGTTGATGAAGCATATAATTCTTTGAAGGCTTGAGTTGGTGTGACAGGTTCAACATCAATGGGTGGTAACAAAAAGGTGAATGACTACCTTTGTTGAAAGGAGGAGCGATCATGGATTTAGGTGCAACCTAAATTAGTGGTGAATGAGGTAATTTTCTTACAATCCAAGGCCCTCATTTGTAGATTCATTAGAATTAGGGTAGACCTAAGAAGTATTAAGGGATGGACAACGTGATATTGGAAAACTAAAGGCAAGTATGACATTATTATATTTACAAATGGGTATTTTTTAGCTATTTTTGATAAGAAGGATCGAAATAAAAATTTCAATGGTGATCTTTATTTCATGGGTTACATGAAATTGTGGCATGCAAAGTTTAATATTACAAAGTAACAGTCTTCAATTATCCCTATGTGGATCATAATTCATTGTTTGCCTTTGGAGCTTTGGAAGGAGGGGATTTTTGGAGATATTGAAGAGGCCATAGGGGCCTTTGTTTCATTATTTGATCGTAGAAATGGAAGAAAGTTTACTATTTATGATAGGATTTGTGTGGAGCTGGATATATCTAGTCCTCTCCTAGACTTTATTGACATCCATATTTGGGAGGTGGTATGGATTGAGGCTCTTGACAATGAGTCGATCCCCTTCAGGTGCAGACACTATCATCTTTATGGTCACTTGGCAAGGGATTACCCCAAGAATATTGAGATGATGTAGAAGGATGATGAGCCCCATAAATTGAAAGGTGTGGAAGTGGGGGAAGAGGATGATTTTTATGCAATTGTAAACATGAAAATATCAAAGGTTTTTGGTCGAAAGAGTAAGGAATATTTAGAATTTCCTTTCAAAAATTAGTTTGATGTCTTTTGATCTAGGTTCAACGAGGTGGATGTGGATGGTAATGGGGGATTTCCCATCTCATGAGTAGGTTGTTCAGGATGATTTGGTGGCATTTCCTTGTAGCAAGGGTGAGGCCTCTAAAGAGATGTGCACTTAGGAAGATTTTAGAACTCATAAGGAAGAGGTTGGGCCCTTGGATGAGTCAATTCTAGTGAAGGACAAGGATGCAATTAAGGATGATACAAATAGGGAGAAAATGTTTGTCGAGATTAAGGTGAATGGGAGGAGAGGAATGAGAAGTAATCTCTTAAGGATTACATCATGCAATTAAAAAAAAAAAAAAAGGAAAAGTGAGATAAGGAAGGGGAGCATTTGGTGGAAGCGAGGATTATGCAAACTACTGATTCACATTTTGACTCTTTCTCAAAATGAATATTATTTTATGGAATGTGAGGGGCTTGGGGGGGATACCCAAGCATAATGTTGTGAAGCATTTTATTAGATAATATCATCCTTATTTGATATTTTTTTTAGTTTTAGCAAAAAACCCCTTACGGGGTCACATTAGTCTAAGAAACCACAACCAGGGGGTTCTACACCATCAAAATAACCTAAAATTTATGCCCGACCCTCACTACACCAGCATTATCAACTGGATTTTGGGTACCCAATGTGCGTTTGGTAGGGTGGAGATTCGAACTAGGGACCTCCCTTGGAGGATTACCCTACCCTCTCCAACTCACCTACAACACATGGGTGATCCTTATTTGATGTCGATTTAGAAATCCAAATTGAGTTTATAATGAAGGTTAATAGCTTGAAAGAGAATTTGGAAGGAATCTTTGAGTTTAGAAGTTGCTGCCAGGGGCTAGTTCTAGAGGATTGCTTTGTATGTGGGATTTTAGGAAGCTAGAGGTTGTGGATGCAATGGTAGCTGCAATAATTTTGGAGATAAGAGGGTATCTACTTTCAATTGTGGCTCCCTTTTAGGTAGTTAATTTTTATGCTCCAACTAATATAAAAGAAAATGTGGAGTAATGGAGGGCAATGGAGGTAATTTTAGAAAAAGAGAAGGAAATGTTCCACATATTTGGAGGAGATTTTAATGTTATTGCATCATTGGAGGAAAAGTAGGGAGGCTCCAGAGTCTTGGGTGTAGGGAGTCATTTGTTCATTGACCAAATGGATAGGTTAGGTCTTAGAGATGTGGTTTTGAAAGGTTGCTTGTTCACCTGGAGTAATAGGATATTGAACTTTGACCATATCCAAGAAAGATTAGATCAATTTTTAGTTGATGAATTTTAGGTGGTGAGATGAATAGTATTGTGCTTAGATATTATTTCTTTTGCGATATCTGATCATTGGCAAATCTCTCCTAATATATTGAGTTGGATTAAAATAGTGAACAATTCTTTTTTATTTCAACTTGCCTTGCTCAACCATGAGGATTTCAAGGATTTGATCCTCATATGGTGGATGGAGGGACGATTGAGATTTGAAACTATGATGTTTATATTTTTAAAAATATTGTAGTATGTGAAAGAGAGCCTAAAAGAATAGAATCATCCAATTTTGGGGAATATTGAGCAAGAGTCCCAAGAGGTAGTACTAGCTCTTAAGTAGGTGATTGAGAGGATTTATTTGGAAGGTCTGTCTTAGGAGCTCTTGATTCAAGATATGGAGGTATTGATGAAGGTGGAGCAATGGGAGTGAAAGGAGGAGGTGTTCTAGAAACAAAATTCTAGAATCACCTATCTAAGAGAGGGGGATAGAAATAAAAACAATTCAACGGGAAACCATGGCTAGAAGGGAGTTCAATTTTACTAAGTATCTACCTTGTGGAAGGGGGCATGTCGTAAGGACATGGAGTGAAATACACGAGAAAGCAAGGATGTACTTCTATGATATTTTTTTGAAGGTTCCTTTGGATGATGAGGTATAGCAAGAGATTATGGAGTGGATTCCTCCTTGTATCTCGATCGAGTAAAATTTGTTCTTCGCAAAAGATATATCTTTAGAGGAAATACAAACGGTAGTCTTTGAGATAAAAAAGGTAAAAATCTAGGACCAGACTGTTTTCCAATTGAATTATATCAATTTATGTAGGAGGATCTAGGGGTCGAAATCCTATTATAAGTAGTTGAAGAGGTCATAAAGGTCTAAATTTTTATTAAGAGCTATGTACTTTTATTGCTCTTATTCCAAAAAAGGATGGGCCTTCCTCATTGAATGAGTATCGATCCATTTCCCTCTATAATTGTATATATAAGATTATTTTTAAGGTTTTGGTGAAGCATTTGGAGTTGATTTTATCAAACATTATATCTAAGGAATAGGGTGGATTTGTGCAAGGGAGACAAATCATGGACCAAATTATATTGGTACAGGAAGTTACTCACTCCATGAGACTCAGTAAGGAAGGTAATATGTTTATTAAACTAGATATGTCCAAATCCTATGATCAAGTTGACTAGAGTTTTCTTACTAAGGCTCTGCAAAAGTTTGGGTTCGAGGATAGGTGGATCAATTGGGTGGTAGCTTAAATTTCCAATATTGCTTAATTAGTCTTGATAAATGGTATCCCATAAAAGTAGTTTGGGGTAAGTAGAGACATGAGACAAGGAGACCCTTTGTATCCCTACTTATTCATTATTCAGGCAAAATCCTTGGGTAGGATTATCCACAAAGCTAAGGAATCCCAAGAAATAAAAGGTTTGCAGTGTCTAGGGGGACTATGCCTCTGATGCATCTGTAGTCTATGGATGATTTCACTTGTATAGGGATAGTAAAGATCAAGGAGGCCAATGGGTTTAGAAGATGTTTGGATCTATACAAGAGAGCTTTGGGTCAAGTTATCAATGAATATAAGTATAAGGTTTTCTTTTGTAATGTTACTAATAGGGTGCAACCCTGTATCCTTAATATTTTAAATTTTATGAAAGTTTTGTTTCTCTTTAAATACTTAGGCTTCCATAGGCAAGAAGACATATTGGAAGAATCATATAGATACAATTAGATGTAAGTTAAATAATTGGACCCATCGATGGCTCTTGTTGGGGGGAAGATTGACTCTCATAAAATCAGTGTTGCAAGCCATTATGGTCTTTCAATTTACAACCATTACTAGTACCAAGTACTATGTTAAGGAGATTGATAAAATTTTGAGGTATGTTCTTTGGGGAGGCTCTAAATTGAAAAAGAAATAGATTTTGGTAAAGTGGGATTTGGTCTACCTCCCGCTAAATAAAGGGGGGTTGGATATCCATAGATTGGTTGATAATAACTTGGCTTTATCAGCTAAACTATTGTGGAATTAGATGTTGGAACAGGCTAGCCTTAAGACGAAGGTTTTATCTACTAAGAATGGGGATGAGGTGGAATGGGTTTATAGACTCCATTTTAATGGGGGTCCATCATTTGGACTACAATTAAAAAGGCTAGTACTATTATTATTGTAGGGCTATTTTGGAAAGTAAAAAATGGGAGAAAGGCAAATATTAAAATGGTGCATGGGATCAATACCAGCCTATTACTTCCCAGTTCCCAAACTTGTTTACTGCTACAAATATTAATAATAATGCAAATTGATTATATGGTAAGGACTTCTATGAGTAATATGAAAGGAGGAGGAAGTTTGAGGAGGTAGAAAGACCTCTTAGTTTGGATACAAATAATTGAATAAGATAGGAATAGTTTGAGGGGTATTTTGGATCAAAGGCAGTGCTCATGGTCGGAAGAGGAGGACTCTTTGAGATGGGAAGACAAAGGAAACAGGATGTATTCCATCAAGAAGAAATAATAGTTTCTCATATATGGATTGGGTAGGGACAGGATGATTTAAAAGAAGGTGTGGAATTCAAGTATCTGGTCGAAAGTTAACATTTTGATTTGGTTAGCCATTCATAATAGGATTTTGACTCACGATAACCTTCGTAGGAGGGGCTTGGTGGACCCAAAATAGTGTGTGCTTTGTTATGGGGTAGGAGAATATATTCACCACCTTCTAGTTCAATATCCCTTTGTTGGTTGGATCTAGTACCAAGGTGGAAAAAAATGTTTAATTTACCCTAGCTTGGTGATGTCTTGTTGGAGTAGTTCTTTGATCTATGGGGCTCTAGGGGGTGGGTGGATAGTATGCCCTTCTAGTCCATTGTTTCAAGGCCTTCACTTTGTGGTAGGTGTGGCTAAAGTGCAATAGGCATATTTTTTGTGATGAGTTCTCATCCAGGGAGTCAATTCTCTTAAAATATTTGCTCAATATTACATGTAAGAGGAATCAAAGGTTCCCATATTATACCCATATATGAGGAGTTATTACATTTTCTTTGGAATGTGATCCCTAGGTAGGTTTAGTCCCAATATTTATGGAATTGGAGATCATGAATAAGGAAGATTCCTCCTTCTAAAAAGCTAGACAAGGGATGGAAGTGGAAGCCACCACCAATGTATTGGGTTAAGGTTAACACCGATGGTGTTGCTCATAGCAATTTAAGGGAGGCATGTATTGGAGAGGTGGGTCATACACATGTAAGGATGATGGTTTTTGGCTTCCATCGAGGGATTGGGAGGAAAAACAACATGGTGGTGAAGGTCATGGCTATTTTTGAAGGTGTAGCCATAGCTTTTAAGCAAGGATACTCAAGAATTGAGGTGGATTCTGATTCTCAAGTCTTACTCAATAGGCTGAACAAGCAAGAGGAAGGGGGTAAATGGAATGGAGGATCCAACAAGTCTTGGAAAATATTACGGGTTTAAAAAATAAAGTGTAAATAAAATTTCTCCATGTGGTGAGGGAAAAGAATAGAGTTGTAGATAAGTTGGCTAATTAAGGAATAGAGAGAGGTCATCATTGGTGGAATTATAGCAGGGGACACTACTTGGGGAAATATTTAATGGACTTGCAGGTTTTGCTTTGACAGGATTATCCCAACGATAGGGAAGGAAGAAGTACTAACATGGAAATTCCTGGGAGGAGGGAGTAATTACACACATAGAGATTGAATGCCTTGATGTTTCATGTTTAGAAGTTGTTTGAATTACTATGTACATGGGAATGTGGGGATAGGACAGAAAAATAACAACGGATATTAGAATGATGAGTTGGTGGAGTTGTAGGAATTTGTAATCACCACTAGAAATGAAGACCTCTCGAACATGGTTTCAAGAGGATATTTTGTATACAAGGAAAGTAAACTAGGGGTTTTACCTTAGTGTAGTTTTGAGGAATCTCCTCTAATATGGTATTTAGTGATTAGGTGTAGCAATGCTTTTTTTTTGTAGTTTTTGTTTATTCTCTAATCGATCATTTAAACCTCATGGGATTATAGGCATGCATATTTGGAGGTATTTCAAGGCTACGACCCTTGTACAGAAGGCTTCATGACTATGTAATCTAGTTTCTTTTTAATAAAATTTAGTTTTTTTTTGCCGAAAAAATAACAATCCAATAATATGCAAATAACATTACTCAAATGATAATAATAATAATTTAGATCCAATTGCCAAAAAATCAAATATGTTATATCAAGTTCCAGATTTAATCAATGAAAATGCTTAGCAACTTAAAGAGGGAAAATTCTCATGGCCACTTGAAGAGGATGAAGGCTTATATACATAGCAAACACGACTTAGATTCCAATATAAAAGATGATTCCAACTATCACATGAGTCTTCCTATTTATAGACTAAATCAACATTAACCTTAACCCGAATGCTCAAGGGTCGACTATCTATACCTAGGGCTTGAGCTATTAAAAATAAAGATAATCAACATGGCTATACTAGAGTCGTTATAGGTACATTACATAACTTGGATGTTGGTACGAGTGGAAGTGAGGGTATAGATATAAAATATAATATGATAGATATTGCAAAGTTAGATTCAAATAAACCCATTGCTTGTTAGAAGGTGGTTATAAGTTTTGTTGTGGAGTATAATTCAAACCTAATTGTTGGACCTATTAGTTTAAAGAAGGTGGACCTTATTTATTTTGCTATACTTGACTAGTTGGAGGTAATTTAATCCCTGGGTGTTTCCCTAGGACACATACAACCCCATTTGTCTGGTAATTTCTTCCATATTTTAGATAAGGTTTGTGTTTAAGCCAACCATTTTAGTTTGGGTTGTAGATTGGACTAGAAAAATATTTAAAGTACTAGATCTAGGTGGGCTTTGTACTATAGGAGTGTTCATGGGGGACAATTTGTGTGGGAGGTATACTTTATGTGTTTGGAGATCCATTATAGAACTATTGTGTGAAAAGTGGGTTATTCATGAGGTTACTTATATTTACTAGTATGTAGTACAAGGGGTTGGTGTGATTATCGTATTAGACTAGGTTGGGTTGACCAAGGTGATAGAATAGCTCATTGATTGGTTCAAATAACCCATCTCAAGAGGCATGAAGCCAAGGCTATCTTAGTTGGCAATGGAGATTTTCCCTTTTGATAAGATGGGACTAGATACTAGGTGCTCTTCAAACTTATCTTCTTGATGCACCCAAGCAACAGTTTGTTCTTTTCTCTTTCCTTTAGCATTCTTCCGATGAAATATAACTATGTCTACTATTTGGTTTTCTTTTTATATTTTTAAGCTTTAGATTGTGTATTCATGTGCTTGTACCTATATAAATAGAATTATAGGGTTAAAATCTAGAAAATCAAGGTCAAATTCAAAAAAAATAAATAAATATATAGTATCTACCTATTTTGAACACTTTACTCATAATTTTGAGTGAATTGTTTCCAAGATGTAATTTTTCAGTAAACTCTATATCTGAGCAATTTGCTTGTAAATCAAAGTAATTTGCCCATGTATTTTTTCTAAATTGAAAGAAAATGGGTGATTCGTTTGAAAAGACAAGCAAATTGCTTGCCTTATTGAGAAATTCACTCTTTTGATTGGATTTTAAAAAATTATGTAGAAGGAAGTTGTCTTAGCATATCATTTTGAGTGATTCACTTTTGGGGAGCTAATTGGGTATATTCCACCCTCTATTGAGCGAAACACTTGCTAGATTAAGCAAATCACTTGTTGAATTAGACTTGTGTAGAATTGACTAAAGAATCTATCTGAAGTACGTCCACCTATGGTAAATGCTAATATAAGGTTAGATTTGAGTCTATTTGGATGTTATCGAAGTCATCTTCACAAAAAAATATTTTTAAAGTTTTAGTTGGAGTCATCATATGCAAAGTACCTACAAAATATAAGCATAAAAAGGGTGAAATTTACTAGCAAAATGGGGTTCAATCCTAAAAAACTAGATGAGTCACTCCATTTTTGGCCTTTTTGAAAGCATAGGTAAAAATAAGTAATTCGCTTTCTAATTCAAGTGAATCACCTTTGCAAAAAATTTAAACTTTGTTTAAAATCGAGTAATTTGCTTGCTTTTTTGAGCAAATTGCTTCCTAAGTCTAACTTAAAGAAATTTTACCCGATTTTGAACTAATCACTCCATATGTCATAGATTCATTTTTGGGTGCAAAAATCAAGAAAAAGGTGTGAATATGGGGTTTGTCCCACTAAGCATGCAAGAAACTATGTTGATTCAACCAATCAAACTAACTTCTATTTTAGTTTATGTGTCCCCAAATCCAAGTCTCAATAATATTGGAAAGATTTTCCATAGGCTTACCCCTACCTTTGAATTTAGGCCAACTCCTTGTTGTCCTCATTTCAAATCTAATCTAAACTAACTATTATGCATGCAATTAAATACACATACGAAAGTAAATGCAAAAATTAACTTACATAATTAAAATGCATAAAGTTTAGAGTGTAAGAGATGAAAGCAAATATAGTTGATACACTATAATGAGGATAGCTTGTAATCAATCAACGCGTGATAACTTAAATAACATCAATTTCTACCCATTTTTTTGATTATGAAATTGATAAGTGAATAACAAGATGTGCTAGAAGGGCAATACCTAACCACCATGCACTTAACAACCCATGAAGCAATGCCTCTAATGAGATACAAATAATTTATGAATTTCTAAGAATCTCATGAGTGTAAAGCAAAATATGGGTTTCAAACAATGTAGCTTTGAATTCTCATGGCCAAAATATTATTACGAGGGCCCTAGGTCCCTATTTATAGTGAGATTACCCCTATGTTATCTAAGGTGAAAAACAATTATTCCTAGTAAAAGTAAATATTTAGGAGCAACTTTAGCAAAAAATTTAACCTCCAAATGTTGCATGCCTCTAACAAGCTTAGAAGGATTCAAAAAAATTTAGTGTGCCATAAAAATTACAAAAATATCACCTTTTAAAAGATTTTCCTCACAATTTATGTAGGTTTTCATTTTAGTGCCCTGATTGAGCAATTCGCTTGCTATGTCGAGAAAATTGAGCACATTAGCAAGTGCAGTGAATCACTCCTTAGAAAAATAGTACCTTTGTTGATTGAATTGCTCCCCAAGCCAATCAATAAATTTCTCAAGCGAATCACATCTTTTCCAAAAATCAACAAAAATTTAGAATTTTGAAGAATTTCTTGTTGTTTGGTTTCCCTATCCTACTTTTTACTTCAAGAATATACAAAATTTTGTGAAGGTAGTGCCAAGTTACTATAGGTACATCATGGGATGACGTTTGGAATATCTATAATACGATCTTATTAGTCTAAATCACACAACGATGAAATACCTTCAAGCGCTCTTTATGCAGCCTACGAGCAAGTGTTATGTAATCCTTTAGGTAACATCCTACATAAGCCTATGGGAATTCTATATGTTAACCTATGGGTAGTTTTAAATGTAATCACCCTTTAGCGATTTTGGTTAAACCACCTCTATTATTAACCTTGATTGAAGGGTCTAATACATTTATTATATTGTAATTTAACCTTCAAGTCAGGTTAAGTTGGCTAGAAGTTAACATTTAATTAAGGATAAGGTATCACTATAAATGCCTCCAATGGTTGATTCATTGAATGGTTTTGTGATATGATATTTTGGGGGTCCTTATAGGCACCCACCCCTTATTCCTTTTCATTCATATTCCTCTCTCTATTTGGTCTAATTGCTATTTTTATTTGGCTTCTTCATCTATCTAAATATGATGATGGTGAATGTATATTTGGTAATTTTTTTGAAAAGTGTTATGAATTCTAACATTTTATGAGTGCCAAAACATAGCGTCATTATTCGACTACATCGAAGAAATTTTCTATGATTGGAAATTTAATAAGCAAGTAAAAAATGGAGCAATTTTTTTGGAGGGAAATTTTTAAAAATTAAAAATTTGAATTTTGAACCAAGATCAGTGTGTCAAGTTCTTTTGTGCATCATTAAAAAATATAGAGTTTCATGTGTCAATCAGTTTCCTTCATGTAGTCACCAAATCGTATGGTCAAATATGTGGGAGAAAATAAACTTTTCTATGGGTGTGTTGATCATCTTAGATGCATCCATAGCTCCTGCTCTTATGGTCGACAACACTATATTTATCTACAACATCATGTAGGTTCAAATATTTTGCTATTTAAAGGATGCAAATTGTGAAGTGATAGGTGTACATGCCCCACAAACATTCCATAGTCTTGATAGTTGATTCTTACAATATTTAAACTCAACCCATTTGTTAACATGGTGGTTGGTATGCTACTTTGTATAGAAGAAATCTTCTGATCAAAACCCATTGAGGTAGTCTAATTTTTTATTATGTAGTAAATAAAGGGGTGGTTGGGGTGTAATTTACATTATTTTTTAGGTCATTTTGTAGCTCTTCAAATTGGTGTAAGACTGCTTGAAACCCAACCTACTTGCTAGCATGGCAATCGATGTACTCTTTTACTTTTGAAAGACCCACATTTAAATCTTTATTAGAAGAAACACTTGTGATATACAATTGACGCTTTTTGGTTCCTCTTATTAGATATGCTATACCCTTAATACCAACATGGTGTTCTACATGTTAATTGGTATGCTTCCTTGCATTTAGTAGATCATGAGTTTGAGTTTTCAAATAAACATAATTTTTTTCTTTCAGTTGGAATCCTTGATAGTCATTTAAGCAATGCTCATTACATTGGTGAATAGCCTAAGGGGTTTAAACAACACAAGTTCAAGGTTTGAGTCATGCCAAGTAAGTTTTTGGTGATTACATGGGAAGGAGAAGGTTAATAGCTATCAATGTGTAAGCCTCACTTTTCAAAGGTTCTAAAATGGTGTTTGGTTTTCAAGTTAGAGGTCTAAAGGTCGAGTCTCAATAGTATTTTTTGTGCATCTTGAACATAATTCATATTCTTTGGATGGGGTCAATATGATTTCATAACTTCAAGCTCAAAATTCTAAGGTTGAATCTCTTAGATGGTCATGATAACAATGGTTAGGTGGATGTACTCAAAATCTTTGGACAGAAAGGGTCAAGGTTTAAACCTCGACCTTCTTTTTTTATATAGTTCACATCTTCTCTAGATAATAATAATATTTGATGCAGTCAAGCATCAAATTTCCATTATGGTGCAATGGTAATTCACTCTTATCTCATAACATAGGTTGAAGGTTTGTTTCACAATGATTTCTCCTCTTTTTCATCTTTTGTGACGTGGTGGTAAAGCATAAGCATTATAAGCATAAGGTCCTCGATTCAAATAATGATGACTTCATTTCATTAACATTTTTGGAAGGTAATGCATTAAACATAAAATATCATGGTGATTTTCTTTGTCACGTGGCATGGGTTAGTGACATTGGTCATGTTCTATGGGACATGTATTCTTTGTTGCCTTTAGCTTGTAAAGGTAGTTTGTTGATCCTTGGTTAATCCAATGAGCCTAAGATATTTGCCAATTTGAGGGTGTGATTTTGATTACCCTTAGTGGTTGATATGGTATTGAAAGACCAAATAACTTTTTCTTATATATATATGAAGTAACCAATCACATTTCACCAGTGGAGGTGGTGTTTTTAGAAATAATGAAGGCAAAATTCTCCTCATTTATTCAAAATCATATGGATCTTCAACTAAAAACTATGCAGAGGCTAGGGCACTTCTTACAGGGATTAAAATTGCAACAAAAAAATGATGGAAATATATTTCAATTGAGGGGGACTCACAAATTATCATCAATGCTATTAACAAAAATGGATGTGGAGACTAGATAAAAAATAGTATTATTGTTGATGTTCATTGTCTATTACTAGAGGTAATCTCTTGGCAGTGTGAGCATATTTATAGAGAAGGAAATTAAGTAGCAGATAAATTAGCGAATTATGGTGTTGATATTCATCTCGGTGAAATTCAAATTTTAGAAGGCAACTGGACAAGTGAGATTTTATGTCTTAATCAAAATGATGTCAAGGTGTTGATTATGGAAATGACACTTTAAGGAACATGAAGAATATATTTAATAGAAAAAAGAAATGAAAAAATCATGATAAAAATGTATGTGTAGACACCTAAAACATGTCATGTTTAGGAAACCACTCATATGAGCACATATGAAGACCATATGACCAATTTTGGACCTTTCCAAGAGCAAGTAGTGGTCCTAACCACTCAAAATGGTAGTTTTATCCCATTTAAGCTTAGTCGTTGTAGGCTAGAGTGACCAACCAGCAGTTGTAGCTAGTTTTTGTAGACTAGAGCGACTAGCAATTTTGGATGCTATAGGCTAGAGCGGCCAATACTTAGTCATTGCAGGTGACATAGGCTAAACATTAAATAGCAATTTTTTGACAAATTGGCCTAATCATGGGCAAAAGTGGCAGTTTGCATGCAATAAGTGAGTGGGGACAACTTTGCATTCCCCCCAGGACCAGTTCACATGGGAGACTTGAGTTTGAATTTAGACTTTAGTTAACTGGTCTTTAAACATAGAAAAGACAAAAGCCTCTC
Source organism: Wollemia nobilis (assembly GCA_028583015.1). NCBI lineage: Eukaryota > Viridiplantae > Streptophyta > Pinopsida > Araucariales > Araucariaceae > Wollemia > Wollemia nobilis. Next base: position 685,535 of record JAQPPZ010004127.1, read on the forward strand.
ATACTAACATTCACTACACATGAGGGATTCAATCCTAGGGTTTTGAACATAGACTTAGGGTTTCACACACTTTAAAAGGTGCAAGCCTAAGAGCACCAAGGGATCCATAATCATCAATTCCAGGACCTTCATCATATTTTAGCAATCTTCTTTGAGAGAGCTTTTCTTGGAGAGCATACATAGTGAAGCCCTATCAGATTGGAGAGCAGATCTGAGCACCCTTGAGGAGCGACGAAGTGCTAGCCGATTAAGGGTTTACCATATACAAGGTATTCAACACACCGGATAAAATGACAACCATTTCAACATTGACAACAAGCTTAAGATCCATAACCTTGGAGCAAGAGAACAAGTTTCATTCTAGCGACCACTGTCTTGGACAATGGCCCGCGGGCCTAGTCTAGGGTTTTGGTATTAGCTTCTTATATTCTATTTTTCTTCATGTTTTCATGTCATTAGCATAGACTTGCATCATTTACTTGCATTCATAGCACTAGTTTCATTCATTAAGCATATTTCCTTTCATTATCAAAGTTATTGCTAACAACCTCATCCGGGGAGGCAATCTCGGACATCTAAGTGTGTGCTATTATTTCATTGCTTGCAGGACTACAGGTTCATCGAACAGATCCACAACATTTAGAAGCACAAAGATCCCTCTAGGAACTAGACCTAGAGAAGGAGGCATCTGTAAGCCCTCATACATTTTTGTGTGCGAACCGGGAAGCTTGTGAAAGCGCACCACCTCTTGCGAGGGGACATCTTACTCATTTGTAATATATTGTATCAAAATGGGTATCCCTAAGAGGGACCAACATGTAATCAGGTTTTAATACAAATAAAAGGATCTATCTTTGTTAATTTCCATGTTATATGCTTTTCATGGTCTTTCATTTCATTTTGGGCATACTATTGCAAGTAGAGTAAGCGGTGTGTGCGTCCCGAGATCGCTACAGATGGCAATCATGGTGGGACCCCCACCAATTTTTTGCTTATAAAATCACTAATATTCGGGTTTTTACATGTAGGTTCATAGTTATGAGGGGGTTGTTTCTGTTTGCCCCTGCCTTGATTCTTGTTGCGTTGGTTGTAATGCACAGTAGGAGGTTGAGCCTGATAGTTTTCTTGTTGTTGACTATGTGATGCTTTTGGAATGCTTAATACAATATGGTTAACGTGCACAGGTTCGGTATGTTATGGTTGATGTTGCGTGCTATTATTCTATTCTTTCTCACTATGGAGCTTTAGGTCTCCTTCTTCTAGCTTTATATCTACAATAAGCTTGGATTGAGCCAAGGCTTCTTCGAATGTATCATAATGTTGTAGTTGTAATAGTAACGAGATGTGCTTGGCATGACTTTTTGTGAACATTCAAATTAGCTCTTCAATCGGGATGGAAAATGACAACTTTGCCATAATTTTTCTCCATCTATCCCCATAATCCATGACTAGCTCGTCATCATATTGCTTTAGGTTGGCCAGGTCTGAGAGAGTCACCTTCTTCTTAGCACCAAAAGAGAAACGTTTTAAGAATGCATTCACTAGTTGTTCAAAACTGGATGTGATGTGCTTGGGCAGTTGGTTGAACCATTGAGTGGCAGCACCCAAAAATATCATAATGAAGGTTCTCAGCATAAGGGCATCGGTCTCTTCTAGATGAAAGCATGCATTGATAAAGTTGATGACATGTTCTTGTGCATCCTCTTCACCCTTGAATTTTTCCAACCTAGGCATATCAAAGTGCTTAGGATATGTAGGGCTAGGAACTGATGGGCACAATGGTTGGTTGTGTATCTTACTCAATGTTGGTTGGTGCCCAAAAATTTCAAAGAATTTGATCTTCTCAGTGAGTGCCTGGAATGCCTTTGAGGCAAGGAGCTCCTTTTCTTGCAGACCCACTCACGGTGATAATGGAGATAAACCTCTATCCACTTGTCTTGTTCTATGCTCCTCCCTCCTATGAGGGGATTCAAGATGTGTCTGATCCTGATTTATCATGTTTACCCTTTCACCACCAGTTGGATTTCACTCATGATTTGGAGGGTGATTTTGTTGTGGGTTTCCTTCTTGTCTAGTGTGCTTCTCTTTTGGTGAGTCAGCGCATTGATCTCTTTGATGATCATTTTTATTTTCTTGTTGGTTGCTACGAGCGAGCTGCTCAGATTGCTCCCTTAAACATTGCTCATGTTGGCGCAACAACCGTTCTCTTTGTTTATCATGTTCGAGAGCTTCTACAAGCTCTCTCTCTTTATGCAATGCATTTTCTAACTGTTGCATGCGGTCGTCTTGCACTGTCATAGAAGACTCATGTTTTTCTGACTCTGTTCTTGTGGTTTTGATTCATAGATTCCTCGTAGAGGTTTTCATTGTCTCTTCACTCTTACTATCTAAGGTAACTTGTTCAGTGTATTCTATATGTTGATAATTATCTCTGTGATCAGACTCTATATGATATTTGTGGGGTTGCTTTGAAGCATCCCCAGGTTGAGTGGTGTGTTTAGCAGTCACGCTTCGTGAGCTTCTAAATGCAGAATATTTTGTGGCTATGGTTCTGGAAGTCGATCTCGAATAAATTTGATCCCACTCATCCAATTTATCTTGGCGCATTTGTTCTCTCTGAATTGTGTGACCCATGTGATGAATTTGATCGGTTTATTGTGCCGGGCCTATGAATCTGGAACTCCGTGTGAGGGTTCTTGTCTACTTCGAATTACGAAACAAAGTTGGAAACTCTCTTCTCTCTATCTTGACCCTCATTGGGATGATTTGAACTCTCTATGTAATGATATGTGGTGGGTATGGAACCTGATTCCCTCTCTAGATTGGAGGTCTCGCTCACCATGGGAGGTCTCCCGGTCATAATTTTTGTTATAAAAATTGACTTCCAAAAAATGTTGTGGGTGTCATACATCAAAATGATCAGTGTGAAACGCTAATCACAATGAGCTATAACTCCAAAATTTGACTTATGGATCAAAAATTTGTATTTTTGCAATAATAGGCCAACCGGGGCCCATGGGGAAATGCCCACTTTTAGGAATTTTTGAACCGTGAAGAGTTAGGACTCAAAATTTGTGGGAGAGGTTCCCTAGGGACTGACTAAGACAAAAAAATAAATTTGGAACTTTTCAGAGTTTTCTAGCCCACTTTATCACTGTTTTAGTGCAAATTTTCCCTATTTTCAGCGTTGAAAATAGAGTAAAAATAAAACCAAAATAACTTTTTCATTATAGCTCCATTTTGCATGATTCTTGATCCGTTGGATGCAGAATTAAAAATTAGATTTTTATTTGTTTTTTAAACAATAAATTTCCCTAAAAATTAGGGTTAGGGTTTGGTCCCAAATAATAAAAAAACACACAAAGAAGACAATATGATTATCTCTTTTATGGATTAAATGTGTGTCCTAAAACTGGTTTTAGTGTGTTTATATTTGTTATTGCTCTTGCTTTGGAACTCAACCATAGTGGTGATTAGGAGCACTAGTGCCAAACATGATTCTTCAAAAGAGTCTAGGGTACACCACTTAAATCCTAGTGGGGGGTTTGCCTAGATCTTCCACTCTGAACCAATAATTGTTCCAATAGTGGAAGACAATTTGAAAACAAAAGACCAGCACCTCCTTGAAGGAGTTCCCTATTCTTTCTAAGGATATCTAGGGGGCAAGCTAGTGGAAGGAGGTGAATTCCAACGTCACCGATATGAATTGGGGGTTGGTGATGAAATTCAACCTTACCAATGTTTAAAATGATACGTGCGAATGTGTGTGATTCTTTTCATATTTTGAAATAGAAGGCAATGCATCAACCAATATTCATGACTATTTTCCTACAATGCCTAAAAAGAACGTTTCATTTTCAGACAAATGCATCTATAACTAGCCTATATGATTTTAATGCACTCTCCTATTTTGTGATGAAAATATCCACTAATTGGGCCACATGCAAGCAAACCAAAACACAATGGCCTAGCACGCTGGAGACTAGGGAAAAAATTACAAGCAGAGGTCCACTGTTCCTAGCAGCACCTAGAGGAAATCTAAAAGAAACCTCGAAAATGCAAAATGCAGTTTTTATTTCTTTTATTTTCCTTAATTAATCTATGTTTATGCTTGTGGTTTCTGGAAATAAAATGCAGACTAAAAATCATAGAAATACCGAGAAGGGATACCAACCTTGGATCTCGCTCAGATGAAAAAAATTTTGCCCTCTACTACACTTCTCTGCTAGCCGCTATAGACTAGAGCGGCTAAAATATGACCGCTATAGACCAGAGCGACCAAGACTGCAGGTCGCTATAGACCAAAGCAGCTAAAATATGGTCATTGTAGACCATTTTATAATAGATATATGAGGTTGTTAACTAGATTGATGACATGGTATAACAATTGGATCTCATCCTACATCTAAAATTCACCACATTTTTCATGTTTCCTAGTCTTAAACAAATACTACATTAAAATCTATAATAACACATATTTCAAAACTAGAAGAAGAATGCCATATTAAATTGAAGCCTAAAGTTGGAGCTATGAAATTAGGGTTTCTTGGGAGGGTGGGGATGACGGTGGGCGGGAAGGCTGTTCTAGGAGAGCACGGGAGCGTCGGCAGGTCAAACCAGGGGCTCGGCAGGGTGGAGGGAGGGCAAACAGAGTTTGGGGACGCCGAGGAGTCCTTGCCAAGTCACGGCAAGGATCCGCCAGACAAACGGGGAGATGGACCTCGAAAGTCATATGCTTTGGCAGCGGCCTCTGAAACCCTAAGCGGGCTCTTCTCCAAGGAGTTATTTCCGTCCGGGGACGAGTTGGACATCCCGGCAGAAATTCTCTCAAGCTTTGTGGATTTCGAAAAATTTACCCTCATCGGTAAGTTTATTGGTGGTCGTCCCGACATGGAGACCATTCGCAAGTGGGCGTCTGGCAAATGGCGGACCTCTGGTCACTTAGAGTTGGCTGCCCTAACCCGAGGTTTTTTCGTGATTAGGCTAAGCAACAAGGAGGACTACTGTAAAATCCTGGCTGGAGGGCCTTGGTTCTTGGGCCGTAGGAGTCTTTTTCTAAGGAAGTGGGGTTTGGACTTTAACCCCGATACCCAGAATATCAACATTGCTCCAATATGGGTTAGGCTCCCGAGTCTTCCCCTTTTCTGTGGCATGAAAATGTAATCAGAGGTATTGCTTGGTCCATCGAGGAGCTGATCACTTTAGACCCTCCCACCAGAGCTCGAACTAGATTTGTCCAAGCTCGGTTATGTGTTTTGGCGGACTTGGAGACGGACCTCCCATCCTCCATTACTCTGCGGTGCGGGGGTACTTTTCTACACAAGCAAGCTATTGTTTATGAGAACAGGCCGACTTTCTGCCCTCAATGTAGTTCTCAAGGGCATCTTCAGTCCAATTGTCCTCTCCAAAAGCCGAGGAAGAAGGAGCGAGATCCCTGCAACCCTCTAGAGCACGGTGAAGGTCAGACGAAGCACCCTTTTATGAAAGGCCATGAATCTCTAGGTCCATCCAAGGACCATCTCGAATCCTCCTTACCAGAAGAGGAAATCACCACCCATCCGGACTTTGAGCAGTGTGGTGGGCGCCCCCAACTAGGACCACAGGAGGAAAATGAACAGGCCCCCCCCTTATCACCACACAGGCAGATTCATCCAAAATTTATGATCGGAACTCTCCCGAGGCACAAAAGATATTGGAAGACTACCTGTTGGGAAGAAGAGGTTACCAGCCTGGTAATATTAGCCCTTGAATTACGAGGAGTCAAAAGCGAGGGGTGGATTTTGGTAGTGAAAGGAAGTTGGGTCGTCCCCCCAACAAGGAAAAGAGAGACAAAGAAACCTGGTGATGTTGCAAATGGAACCCAACGGTTGCTTGTTTCAGGATGACTCTGATTCTCTTATGGGTGACGCGCTTATCCCAAAACCTCCCTTCCAGCAGGGGAAGGGAAGTAAGAAGAACCTCAAATCGTACGGATGAAATCCTGGATGTGAGAAGACTAAACGGAGTGGCCATTTGGGCCGGGGCAAAATTTTCCAGCGGGATTTTCAACGGTTTGTTTCGGTCCAGTCATTTTTCTTGGATCCTATCCAACATATATGCTTCGAATTCCGCCTCGGGAAAGCAGAAATGTGGAAAGTTATTTCCCAGGTATGGGAGAATTTTTTGTAGTTTTCTTGGCTGTCTTCTTCTGCTTTTCAATGGTCCAACTTCTCCAGCTAGTTTCTGTTTTCCCAGTTATAATGGCCATGGTTTCTAGGATAAACAGGCAAAAATGCCTTACTTGTAGCCCTCGGGCAATTAGCGACTTTTTGTTTTTTTTGCATACAGGTTTATTCTTCCAGCCAAGAGGCATGAAGCACTATTTAGCAAGGCTGATTTTGTATATAAGGTTTTGGGATCCTCTATAAAAACCCACTGTTAATCTATTATAATAATTACCAAAAAAAAAAAAATTGAAGCCTAAAGAAGTATTTCAGTCTTGATTGTGTAATTTGAGGAAGTGATAGGTGCAATAGCTACTCATAAAATGGTAGGATCATTTAGTGGAATAGTTAGGTTTAGACTAACAAACATTCTCCAAAATTTTCCAACATTGAGAACAAAGCCCTCTAAATGGGAGACCATGTAATGACTTTGATATAGCCATGTCAGTTGTCTTTACTTATTTAATTTGGACCCTTATGGTGAGTTGACCCTTGAGAATTAGGGTTAGGGTTTATTACTTTTAGAAGTTTATATATAGGAAGAGATATGTGGTAGTTTAATCATCATTACAATACTATTTCTTTTATTGTCTGCTTATATAAGAATTTTTCGTCTATAAATAACCTATGATACTTTGCCCTCTTGTAGTGGGTTAGATTTGCTTCAATGATTTAGATTTTTCGAAATAATATTGGACTTTTTATTGTTGATTCTTCTATTGTGTTTTTCTTGTGTAATTGTAGTAATTATTATGAAAAATAGTATTGTACAAGTTGTTTCCTTATGATAATTTATTCATATTTATTGGAAACTAATGTAATAAATAAGGCATTGATCTCACTTATTAAAAATTTATTTTCCTTATCCTTTTCAACCATAACCAACATATAACTCTTCAAAAAGTATCAATTTTTTGAAAGAAAATGTAATTACAATGCATATTTATTCTAGTTAATGTGATAAATTTAATATATCTTAACTAATTAGTGTCTTGATTACTTATGCATTCCTAAATAACCTTTGTTTAAATCTCAAGAATACAAACCTTGATATGGGTTTGTCACAACACATTTCACTTACTAAAATTTAAGATGCTTTTCTGTTTAGATAATCTTCATTTTGTACAATTATGGACAAACATTCATTACTTTGCAATAATGTAATAATTATTTATTAACTTCTATTTTTTACTTACTTGTTTTATTTCAGAAACCTTGTATTGCTTCTAACATGAACTATAAGAATGTATGCCATGACAACATTGACAAGAACTGGCTTGTTATTTTATCATCATTATTAGTCCTTCTTGCATGGGCAAGGGACTATAGGGACTGCACAAGTCCCTTGATTTCTCATGCCTAAACTCCACCAATCAAAAAAGTGAATTAAAGACATAGATAGTGTTCTCCATCTCTTTCCTAACATTTTAAATTATTTTTCTTTTATTTTTTAAATTATATTTATAATGATAGTCAATTGTCATCAAACAATACTAATTCAACTAGTTAAATTCTTCAATTTATATAGAGGAGAACCAAGTTTGAATCTTGTCAAGCAATACATATATAATATCCATGCTTTTGTAATACCACTATGTGGTCATGGTGAAATATGGACCAAGTCCATTTCAATCCCATATAACCAATTTAAAAAAATATCCTTTATCATGCATGTAATGGATATTTTAAGTGTTATTTAAATAAAAGAAAGGTAAACAAATGTTTAGCATGCCATGTACTTTTTATAGGTTCTAATTTTACTTTTGCATATGTTTGTTGGTTGTGTTATAATCAAATATTGAGGACACCCACATTAAATAAATCCCTTACTATATCACACATTGACATAAAAGAAAACCTTTACTATGCTGCAATTGTATAGATCTTTTTTCTTGTTTGACCCCTTCAATTGGGGTTGACTACATGGTGCAAACCCATTTTATTTTTAAACATGACAACCATGTACATTCCATATCCCATTAATCCTCATACACATTCTTGTAAATTAATGCAATTCCCCTTGAGATAGCATAAGATATATACACATTGTATATATTCGCTCATAAATTTACAAAAGAGGTCATAAGTCTATTATGATCAAGAAATCTAGCATGGATATTTAAACTTGTACATGCGATTGGAAGCTACCATATGTGCTTATGCTTCATGTGCAACTTCACGTTGAACTTGTTTAGCTTTGAAGCAAAGACTTTGGCAATCATCTATAAAAAGCAACTAGTGGACCAAAGCTTTATTGAATGAGACTAGTGGAACGGGCCTCGAATTTGTATTATCAAAAAAATATTTTAAAGGCTACTAATAGAAATTTCAATGTGGGAAAAGGAAACAACTTGTTAATTATATTCTCGCCTGGAGCCAAAATCCAAATTGGTCATGAGAGATGTGCTAAAATCTTTAATTCTCAAAATCCAATTGAATACTAGTAGTTGTGTATAATAATGTTTATTTTCTTAGTTGCAAGCTTACTCTAGTGGTAATGGTTTTGGCCTCTCTTTAAGAGGTCCAAGGTTCAAACCCCATTTAGAATGAGAGGACCGAGACCCCTCATAAAACTTGTGTAAACTCATTGAAAAAATAATATATATTGTCATTTATTTCCATGTTGTATCGAACTTTTATGACATTGATATAATGAACACATTATAAACATGAAGATATTCCTAGCCAAAATCCCTCATGCTTTGATTTCTAATCATGTTAAATATATTTTATACTAACATAAATTGATTATATTTAAAGTTCCTTCTACTTTATTAACTTAACAAATAATTATAAGAAACAAAGCACAAAAAATTGGTTATTTTATAAGGGATATATGTATTTGAAAATGTGCTTGATAGTTCTGTGTTTTTAAATATTTTTTTAAAATGTCCATTATAATTTTATTTTGATATTGTTGACAATAACATATGAAAAAATTTAGTAATGTATTATAGGTAAGGGTGAGAAAAGAAGCTACCAAAAGTTGAGAAGTTGTTCACATTGTACTTGGAGAACAAGTAGACGTTGGTGAAGCATCTACAAAACTTCTTAATGGGTTAGGCTGAGAGCAATGCCACTGAGAAGGACATTAAGAATGTGATGGAAGGAATGCACAAAAGTAGGGTTTCAATGGTGACCCCCAAATCTTGAACAAGTAAATTTTTATCTTGTAATCCACATGACTTTCAAATGCATGAGAAATTATATATTTAAGACTGAAATCTCATAATCGATCCTACTACAATATAATTTTACTTACATTTAATTACCAATGTTATTTTTTTAGACTTTGTATTGATATAAAATTCTATTGTACAAAAAAAATACTAAACTTTTAACTTTATTAAATATATATTTTAAATATTTTTTTGGTTACATAGATGAATTGGTTGCAATCACAATTTTCAGTAATTGGCAGGGCAGCTGGTAGGGTCCAAACTATCTTCCAACACACCCACCTTCTCGTTAATGGTAAGCCAACGTAAAATGGAAACCGTTGGATGCATAGGGTTTGGATGCACAGGGTTTGCACCGTCTTCGTCAGAAGGGGACTGATCCTACAACAATATAATTTTACTTACATTGTACTCTGAATTACCAATGTTATTTTCTTAAAAATTCTATTGTACAAAAAAATACTAAACTTTTAATTTTATTAAATATATATTTTAAATATTTTTTTTGGTTAAATAGATGAATTGGTTACAATCACAATTTTTAGTAACTGTCAACGCAACTGGTAGGGTTCAAACTATCACCGAAGGCTTCCAACACATCCATCGTCTCGTTAATTGTAACCCGACGTGATATGGGACCGCCGGATGCATAGGGTTTGCATCGTCTTCGTCAGTCTGGTTCAACACACCCGACATGAGATGGGACCGCCGGATGCATAGGGTTTGCATAGGGTTCAACACGTGGCATGAAGGGACCGTAGGATAAACAGGAAACAAATCGTCATCATCAGTTAGATGCAACATGCAAAAGAGTCAGATCGGACTACTGGCTATACATGGGCATGCCCATAAGATTGGAATCTAGGTCTCCTCTAAGTAAACGTCACAACTTACCAATCCACCTAGACCCACGAACATATTAAAATTTAAAACTCTAAATAAAACATCCAACACTTTAAAAAAAAAACAATGACGTCGAATGTATTTTGACCCCACCAAATAATCTCTTATCTTGAACCATTGTTTTCTTTAACGTCGAATGTATTTTGACACCACCACGCGTTCTTCGATCTTAATTCCATTTATAGTTTAGGCATGGGAAATGTACTTTTAGTTAACGTGGACAAAATAATATTATACATTTAATACAATTTGTTTTATTTAAAAAAAAAATCGTTAAGTCGTTACAATTTAGAATCTTACTTCTTAATCATATAAGGTAAACATTTAATACAATTAAGAAAATAAGTGGTTCCACTGGAAGTCGTTGGCCGAAGAATCAAAACTTCGAGACGAATCCAGACTCCCTGATTTAAAAAGGTGAAAAATTATGCCCGTAATGGGTCCCGACTTTTAAAAACAAGAAACCATGCGAGTAACGGCGATGAACCAATCACTCGGAAGCTGTGACAAATGAACAATGAAAATTGCAGAAAGATCGCAAAACAGGCGCTATATAGTCGTGCGCTGGAGCAAATTCCCCGCGGAAAGAAAGGTTTTCTATGACAGAGTCTTTCCTAAAGCTATATACCCCTACCATCTGCGGCACACCTTTAGTCCATATTTTTCAAAATTCCAGAATCGTGTCATCTGTACGCAGCATCACTTCTTATGGCCTTTTAGCAGCGAAAGAGGAAGGAGAAGGGTTTCAGTCACTTTTCAACAGAAATTTCGGGAAAAAGAGAAATATCCAGATAAAATCATTGTCATCAATGGGATCTTACGCTCCTCCTTCACGGCAGGCGACAAGGCTTCCATTGTCGCCTTACATAATTCGTATGGTTGAAAAAACCGAGTCCATACCCGTGGATGAGGGTCCACGCTGGCATTGTAACGAATTTCAGACGTCCATGAGCCTTAGCACGGCAGACTCTGATGACATGTCGAGTTCGGATGACAGGAGTTCGGAAGATGGCGCAACACAATGCCCCTCCCCCTCTTCCTCCTCAATGGAATGTTTGTATGTTGATCGGACACTTACTCAGATGCGTTCTTTGAAGCTTTGTTTGTGAATAAGAGGCATTTTTTTGTGGGTATGCCTAGCACAACCACCATCTTTCTTATGTAGTTGAGACTCCATTGCCCATGTTCACTAACGCAAATAAATAAATAATTTATACATCAAAGAGATATTAATTCAAATCAATAACTTCTAACAAATATAAAATTTTAAACGCAATTATTTGCTTGATTTAACAATGAACTATTGGGTTTTATGGTAAATTCATAGGACAACTCAAAGGTGTTGAAAGAGCTCACTTTTCTACTCATAGGTATATATACATATTATAGAAACTTTTATTATTTGATTATGTGGCCTTCCACGGTTTATAGAGCCATGTCTACTTTGGGATGCTATGTAATATACTAAATATGTTGTTAAGGCAAATCTTTCCTCTTGGTGAATTTCATTATTTACTTTGAAAGACAATATTAACTTTAACATTGTCAAACAAGACAACATTGTTGAAAGGGATCAAGGGTGGGGTTCTAAGTAGTGGTGGTTCTTTTGCATGTGCGATGCTATAGTAGATGAAGTCGAGGTCCTTGGAAACCTCCACCGTGGTGGCCAATGCATATTTGTCAAATGGTATATATTTGAATGCTATTTTGGCCACCCTATGCATGGATCCATATACCATCAGATCTTGGTTTATCTCTAGAAATGAATGACAAATACTTTACTGGTCTTTCTATTGGCTATAAACTTGTTTTATGCTATATAATATACTAAATATGTTGTTAAGGCAAATCTTTCCTCTTGGTGAATTTCATTATTTACTTTGAAAGACAATATTAACTTTAACATTGTCAAACAAGACAACATTGTTGAAAGGGACCAAGGATGGGGTTCTAAGTAGTGGTGGTTCTTTTGCATGTGCGATGCTATAGTAGATGAAGTCGAGCTCCTTGGAAACCTCCACCATGGTGGCCAATGCATATTTGTCAAATGGTATATATTTGAATGCTATCTTGGCCACCCTATGCTTGGATCCATATACCATCAGATCTTGGTTTATCTCTAGAAATGAATGACAAATACTTTATTAGTCTTTCCATTGGCTATAAACGTGTTTTATCTTTTGGTAAATATCGTGATTTGATTTTCAAGATGTTACATTAACTTACAATATGTAAGCTCCCACGATTACAAGCATTTCCATGGTAACCACATTCTTTTTTTGTTGGAGAAAAATAGGTTGTACTTGGGTCCCATAAATCACAACTCTCTCCTTTGGAGTTTGAGATTTTATGAACAGTTTTAAATTACAACTCTCTCATTTGGAGCTTGAGATTTTAAAAAAGAGTTTCAATTCTCATCTCAATTGAGTTGTTATATCTAGATACCTACATCTTTTTTCATAAAAAGTTTAAATTCTTGATTTTCATTTTTGGATCTTCTTCAATTTTCTTTGTAAATACAAATATTCCAAAATTTAGCATCCTTCTTGACATTTTCTTACAAAAGCCTTCACAATACCAAAACTCCACCTCTATTGTATACGCATTGCATCTTATTAAAATAATATTTCTAAAACTTCGTGCTATCATAGTTCATTTTATCAGATTTGGACTACTAGTTTTCTTCTTGAAGCACACCTGCAACCACAAGAATTGTAAAAAATAATTTATAAAAACACATAAATGTTAAAAAATACAACAAATATTACCAATGGAAAACATTAAAGTAAATCTTAATTATTATTTGATTTAATAGTCAACATTTTGTTGTCAATTTCAATTAAACTTACTATTTCTCCTAACCATGGAAAATAGAAACTAACTTCATGATCCTCTATTTAAACCCCTCTATTGGCTAGCCTATCTACTCTATGGGAACTACATTGTTATGCGACCTCTGATTTTTTTAATAAGCTATGTATGGCTTCGATTAAGGACCACTCCCATTATAATAACAAAACATTACACTGCTATCATCACATTTCTAACAAGTTAAATAAAACATATCCAACTAAACCTTTTTATTAAAAATATTTTTCATTTACCTTTGCATCAAAGATATTCTCCATCTTCCTCAAACTGCAAAGTTTCCACAATCAACTCCCTTTATATCAGATTACTTTTGAAATTTAAACTTTGTTAAGATGAAATTCAACACTGCAAATGGCTAAAATATTTGCTGACGCTACCTCTTGTTATTACAATGTATGAAGACTTTTTTATACATATATCTTACCTCTTGTTATTACAATGTACAAAGACTTTTATATACATATACCTTTACTAGTACAACCCTTTACCATTAGAATGCAAGAGATATTAATCTAAAACCTTGTGCATAATTGCAAGTATATTCTAAGGTAGTTTTATTTTTGTTTATAAAATTGTTTAAAAATTTATATTTTGAAATTTTAAGATTGCTTGTACTTTTCTAATGCATGATTATTTTTCATTGGTCAATTGTTCTTTTTTTTAACTGTAAAGGTAGGAGAGTGTGGAGAACCCGTAGAGGTAAAGACCACAAAGGAGTCAACTATTTATGACAAGGGGGATAAGAACCTGGGACAAACCTTATTTGGGCTAATTCGTGGTATTAGTGGTATTTTATGGGTGTGAAGTGTGGGCTAACAACATGTTAAATTTAAAACGGAGACAAATAAAGATGATTTAGAAACAATGAATTACAAGCAAATTTAAAATAAAATCTTTAGTTCCATATGAAATTTTTTTAGCATAAATAAGTACCCTTCCTACACAGGCAACCATTATGGTTCGTCTTCTAAGATATCTAAAAAATTAGAATAAATAAATTAAAATAAATGACCTCAGACTATACTTGAAGAGGGTTTGAACAAAAGAAATAAAACATGGATGAGACAAAACAAGCGAATGAACAAGAGTAATATTAACTTAGATGAATGCCAAACAATAATAAACACATGCACACATTGTCAAGAAAAAAATTAAAAGAGCTATGTGGAAGAAAAGGTTAATAAAGAGAAGACATCATCCTATTGAATTTAACCCTTTACATTATCACCACCAAAAGGCTTATATAAGGGTAAAAAAATTCAAAAGAGCTATGTAAGAGACAAGGTTAATAAAGAGAGAACATCATCTTATTGAATTTAACCCTTTACATTATCACCACCAAAAGGCTTATATAAGGGTAAAGATCAATTGGAAAGGAAAGATGATGGAAAGACAATTATGGTTTAAGTGAGGACACCAAATTAGATGTAAAACAAGGAAATATAAAAGACCAATAAATATGAAAAGAGAGGATACAAACTTTTTATACATCAAATACAATGAAGACAAATAAACATTTTATTTGAAATACAAGTTATATAGTGATATTTGAACTAACTATACTACTATTTTGGCGACATAATCATTACATAAGACTTTTTTAAGTAAAAAATAAAGAAAATTTATCTTTAATTTTTGTAACAAAATATTAAAATTATAAAAAGAAAGTTTGATTTTTAATTTTGGGATTAATAGTTGAAAATAATTTTTTTAATAGTCTAATGAGCATTAAAAACATTTTATTCGACTATTTTTCACATAAATAAGATGAGCACCATCATTTTATTTCACGATATAGATAAAGCAATATGTAAAGCTTAGGATATAGATGGTTTGCAAGCTGAACATCTCAAGTGTAGGATTAACATCTTAGAACCACACATCCAAAAATATATATTTTTTGGTAACATATTATATACAGGGGGTTTTTTAAAGGGTCCCAAAACCTTATTACAGTAAATGTCGAAGCACTGTCGAGGCAGCAAAACCTAAAACATGCAGGCAAAAAAAACCCATGTTAGGGATTAACCCGTGGCGATAAACCCAAACAAAATCAGGGATCCTGGACCCCAGAAAACACCTTTCAAACCTCTATCCCTGAACCAGGGTAGGCCACATCGAAAGAGAACAATGCCAAAATTCTCTGCGTAAGTCAGGCTGCTAGGGACCACCACTGGACTCAAATCACAAAAACCCTCCACTGAGATCAAACTGCAAAAATCCTAGGATGGGGAACACCACTGAGACCGAAGCCAGCATTGTTACTTCCCCTCCCCATCAGACCCCCATCCCAACCTATGACGAAGGTGCTTGAACACCCACACAGAGGTGGATGCAGCGTTGGTCATGGAGGTCATAGAATTAATCGCCATGTCTAGGAGGAGCTTAGTGGGGAAAGCATCGAGTTCCCCCTCGGAGTCAAAGATGACCTCTGGGGAACCTTTCATCTCTCGCTTCGGCTTCTTGGGTCTCAATGAGGATCTGCCACCACTAGGAGCGCTAGGCCCGCCTGAACTGAGACCGCTCGGAGCGTCGGGCCCTCCTACACCACTAAGACCATCGAGCCCACCGGGGCCACCAAGGGACTTCTCAGAAACCCACCTCTTCCTGGAGGGGTTTCACTTTCTGGGGGAGGCGACTTGTTTGGGGCAACGGGGCTGCCTTCTTGCTCTTTGGAATCGGGGCCAATGGAGGATGCCGGGGAATCAGGAGGTGGTTCGATGAGAGGGGGGATGTCTTGGATAGGGGGCTGATTAGCAAGCGCATGGTGGTAAAGGACGACCATGAGCCCCTGGTGGATAGGCTTGAGGTGGGATTTTTGAGCCTTCTCGACAGCAAGGGTAAGCGAGTAGAGTAGATACCTGGGGGTACACAGCAGGGTGGACTCACGCAGGTGATTCACGAAACTCAGATGAAAGCTACGGAGGGATTTCTCTGGGTCATCACAAGTGATAAATTGCATAATTGGGATGATGGTCTTATTGTAAGGTTTGGGTAATTGGGACTTTAAAAGGGCCAATTTTTCCCATCCGTAGCCTTTGCCCTGGTCTGGAAACTGACCAAGTTCCTCCTCCCAATTGTGCCTGTCACACCAAATGAATTCCCTTTTTCTTCATGGTGCAACCCAGTAACTTCGAACATCAATTCCTTGGTTACCTAAAAATGAACGCCCTTGACCACCACCTCCCCATTGTTCCAGGAGTCAACAAAGTTTTGGGTAACTTCGTCATCAGGTCCAAAAAACTTGCTAAGGAAAGGTGTGAGGGATTTGGCCTCCATGAACACCGAAGCAATTTTGGAAAGGGACAAGGAGGAGGGCTCGACGTATGCAGACACCATTGGGGAAGGAAGGGATAACAACACTTTGAGGATAGAGGGGACGCAATCATAGAGCTAGGGCCACACTCTCAGAAAACAACTAGAGACTGCTCGGGGATGGGGATAGGGAGATGAGGTGACGTATATTGAATAGGAGATATAAGCCTCAAGGGAGGTGAAGCAACACGGGACTACCGCATGCATCGTGACTCAACGACCTAAGTGGTGGAAAGCACACTCGAAAGGTGGCAGAGGTGAGGATACGGATGAAGGGCATGGGAATTAATGGGAGATCACCAGTGAGAAATGAGCCCCTTGGGGTATGAAATCTGAGGTGGCACTCTGAGCAGGGACCAGTTGATCGATGGACACGGGGCAACTAGCTTATCGCAATGGTGGAGGGATGAGGTGGAAACATCGTGACGAGTGATCTGAGTGGGCATGGGGCCAAACTTAGTAATGATGTTTTGGCTGGCTCGAGAACTATGAAATCTGCTCGGACCCACCCGGATGTTGAGGTGGCCACCGCCAAATGGCCCACCGGTAAGAGCCACATAGGAAAAGCCCACGCTGGGGTCAATGGCCCATGTGGGCCCATGATGGAGCTTGGGGCACCAGGTCAATGGGGCCCAGAGCATGGCACCTCTAGACCTCTACTTGGGAGGAGTCTGCATTGTGACATGGGGGAGATTCTTGGGAAGTCATGGCTAACAAGTCCTTGGGAAAGTCATCTCTCCAGATCTGGAGGCCTAACGATGAGGCCGCCAAGTTGGCCATGGTGTCCACCAACTTGTTACCTTCCCTGTAGATGTGGCGGAGGGATGACTGGGGGAGTCCCTAAAGGATGATGTGGGCCTCTTGGATGATGTTGGAGATTCACCATGAGGGGTCCCTTTGCTTTGTCATGAGATTGATAGTGTTTAGGGAGTCGCCCTCGATGATTACCTTTCTAGGGGCTTCCTGGAGGATCGTCAGGCCATGAAGGAGCGTCGATGCTTCCACAAAGTTGTTCATTTGGGTGCCAAGGTATTTCGCGTAGGTGAGGACCAGATTCCCCTCATGATCGTGAATGACCCCGCCCGCTCCTGAGGGATCGGGATTGCCTTTGGAGGCCCCATCAAAATTAAGCTTGACCCACCCAAGAGGAGGGGGCCATCCAACTGACAGAGGCTCTGAGGGAGGGGGATGGGGAGGGGTTGGGGGGAGGCACTCGGATTCCAAGGGAGCCGAGGAGGGTGAGCTCGCTCAGCTTCGAGGGAGGGTAGGCCAGGGAGAGGAGGTGGGAGTTCTCTGACGCATAGGCAAGGGCTTTGTTCACCACCACCAGGGGGCCCCTAGGTGGGGAGGAGAAAGCTCTACCATTGCACTCTAGCCAGAGTTGCTAGAGTAGGTGGGGGAGGCAGAAGGCCCAGAGGGTGCGGAGGATGGGATGGAAGAAGGGGGTGGGCCACTGGATGAAGAGGTCGAGGATGGATTTGGGAGGGGCCCACTGGATGGAGAAGTGATGGAGGAGGTGGCCCAAAGCCTCAGAGGAGAAGGGACAACTCAGGAAGAGGTGGTTGGTCAATTCCCAATCGAAGCAACAGAGGTAGCATCGATTTGGGATCGAGAAACCCCTTTTGGCCAAGTTTTTGATGGTGAGGATTTTGTTTTGGATGGTTGTCCAAGCAAAGAAGCTAATTTTGGGGATAAGATTTTTGGCCCACACTTGCTTGACCGAGAATTGGGCCTCTTGGGGGTCTCTTTGAAGAGAGTAGGCGGACTTGACCGAGAAGGATCCATTGCTAGTGCCATGCCAAACACACTTGTCCTCACCTCCACCTGAAGGAATGATGGCTGCACCAAGGAGGGCAGAGAGGTTGGCCACCTAGAGGGGAAACCGAACGTCTTCGATGGGACACCAACCTAGATTTCCTTGGCCCCTGATGATGTAGTTGGCCACCTTGGCCCCTTTAGAAGCCTCCAGTCGGGGTCTGAGGACCGACAGGTCTCTGTCCTCCTTCAAGGCTTCATCTTGGATCCACTTGTCATCCCAAAAATCAATCCTACTCCTATCACCCAGGATCCATCTGACCCCTTTGTGGATGAGATATTTCGTTTGGACCAGGGATTTCCAAAAAGCAGACCCATCATGGGGTTGGTGGTCACTGAGGAAGGGGTGGTGCTGAAGGTATTTCCTTTTTACAATACTAACCCACTCGGCTAGGAAATTGGTGAGCACTTTCCATGCGTGTTTGGCCAAGAGGGTCATGTTCATCAGGGAGACCCATCGGAGGCCGATCCCACCTTCGATCTTGGGCCGACAGACGAGGGGCCATGAGACCAGTGGGATCCTCTTCTTCTCCTCACTCCTAGACCACAAGAATCACTTCTAAATTTGTTTGATGCGAGCGCTAATGGAGGCCAGGATTATAAAAATAGACATGAAATACATCGGGATGCTTTGAAGATAGGCGAACGTGAGAGTGGCTTTGGCGGCCTGGGATAGAAGGTGCCCTTTCCAGGAAGCTAGCTTCCTCTGAATTCTCTCGACCACATTGGTCCACAGGGCCTTGGAGGGGAATCCAGAGAATAGGGGAAGGCCAAGGTAGGTGGCGAGGAGGGCGTTCGGGGTGCAACCAAGGATCCGGGCTATCTTGGCCTGTCTTGCCAGGGGGTGTGGATAAAGTAAATTTTGCTTTTTAGGAGATTTATCTTTTGCCCAGCCACACTTTCATATAAGTTGAGAATCTGCTTGATGATCTTGGCTTGGGCCACAGAGGCGGTGGTAGCCAAGATGGTGTCATCCATGAACTGTTGATGGGAAACCGGGGCCAGTCCAGAGGCAGCCCTGATCCCGATGATGAGCCCATTTTTGGTTGCACTCGAGATGGTCCACCCTAGGGCTTCAGCTAGAATGATGAATAGGATCGGGGATAGGGGGTCACCCTACCTGAGCCCTCTAGAACTAGGAAAAAATCCTACAGGGGAACCATTAACCAACACTAAGAACCACGGGGATGTCACGCATCACTTGATGAGGTCAACCCAGGAAGGGTGGAAACCAAATTTGAGGAGGACCTCGGCAAGGAAGTCCCAGTTGACCCTATCGAAGGCTTTGTTCATATCCAGATTTAGAAGGAATGTTGGCTTCTTGGTGAGAGATGTAGAGTGTAAGACCTCGTGGATGATGACGATCCCATCTGTGATGACCCTCCCTTTGACCGAGCTTCCCTGGTAGGGGTCAATGATTTGGGGGAGGATGTCCTTGAGCCTAGTCATGAGGGACTTGGTTAGAATTTTATATAGGACATTACATAGACTGATGGGGCGAAAGTTAGATAGGGACTTGGTTGCCTGAGTTTTGGGGATCAAGGCAATGAATGTGGAATTGATACCCTTAGGAATAGAACCAGCAAACTGGAGATCCCTGATGATGGTGCAGACTTCTTGTCCCACCAGATCCCAGAAATCCTGGAAGAACCAGGGGGGAAGCCATCAGGGCCTGGGGCGGCATCTACTTTCATGGAGAATAGGGCTGCCTTGATTTCCTCTTTCCGCAAGAGGGCTGAGAAGCATCTTGTTGGTTTCTAGGGAGATGGAGGGGGGATGTGCTCAAGGAGCGCTCTGGCCGCCTAGGGGGAAGACGGGGATGCAGTACCAAGGAGATCCTGGTAGTAGCTGGAGGCCTCAGATATGATCTCTTCCTCATCCCTTGTAACTCTGCCATCACTACAGATGAGCTCAGGAATTCTGTTGGTGCTTCTATTTCTGAGAGTGGAGGTGTGGAAGAATTTGGTATTAGCATCGCCATCCTTGAGCCACAGGGCCCTTGAATTCTACCTCTATAAAGTCTCCTCCCTTGCTAGCACATTGTGGTAGTCAGCTAGGATTCTGCCTTCCTCCTCCCTGGACCCGGGATCCTGATAGCCATCCTAAAATTTGTGCTCAAGGTCTTCCAGCTTCTTCTTCAGGATTTCCTTGCTCTCAAAGATGTTACCGAACACCTCTCTATTCCAGGTCTTAAGGTTGTCCTTGAGGGACCTCAGTTTTTGGAAGACTTGCCCTATGGGGGATCCACTAGCGGGTTGATTCCACCATCTGCCCACCTGCACCCTAAAGTCGGGATGGTGGAACCACATGGATTCAAACCAAAAGGGGCACTTGTATGGAGGTTGCCCGCTAGCTTCGAAGAGGAGGGGACTATGGTCCGATCCTATTTTGGGAAGAGCGAGGAGGGTTGAGTCTACGAACAGGGGAATGGCTTCCCTGGATAGGAAGACTCTGTCTAACTTTACTTGGATGAGGTTTGCCCCAACCCTTCTATTGCTCCAGGTATAGTTAGCTCCCTTTAGGTGAACATCCATGAGCTCATTGGCATCGATGAAAGCCCCAAATTCCTCCATGCTTCTGGTGTTCAAAGTGGTTCCCCCACCCTTTTCTGAGGGGAACAGGGGGCTATTGAAGTCACCCACTAGGATCCAGGGGAGGGGTTTGAACGCTTCCCGCATGAGGCTGATTTCATCCCATAGGGATGCCCTTTCAATTGGGCTATTGGGGGCATAAATATTGGAGAGGATCCAGGTCTACTTGGACACCAAACTATGGAACATAATATTGATGATTCTTGGAGAGGACAAGATCAACCTTCCTTCGACAATGGTCGGATCCCATAGGCACAACAGTCCCCCGGTTGTGCCTATGGTCGAGGAGAAGAGAAATTCGCTAGTGTTCCAAACTATTTTGGCCATTTTGGGAGAAGAAGTCTCATCGAGCTTAGTTTCTTGGAGAAGGAGGATGGTCGGCTTGTGATCCCTACGGAGCTGGGCAAGGATGCACCTCTTGGGGGCTCCATTGAGCCCTCTCACATTCTAGGTGAGTATCTTCATTTGGCACCCTTGGGGGGTCTTTTGCCTCCCTTCCCCTGCTGGGTGGGAGGTTTGGTTCTGAGTGGTTCTTCTTTCGGGAAGTTTAGGGCATCAGCCAAGAGGGTCGACTACAGGTCGCTGGCGATGTCATCCTCAAATTTTTTCCTTCTCTACTCACCTAAGGTGGGTCACCCTCTCTTCTTCTCATTGTCGTAATCTATTGTGAACCTTTTGTTGTGGGTCCATTTGGGACTGAATCCTTCTGGGGCCGAATGGGAGAAATACGGGCTGCCCTCATCATCATCCTCTGACATCTCTGAGCCTCCCTCCGAAGGGGCCCGAGGAGGGAGATGAAGGTCCAGAGGGGGAGGGGGTTTAGGGGCAGCGGGGGAGGAGGGAGGGGGCTCACGGGGAGGGGGAGACGGAGGATGCTCTAGGAGGTTTTCATCTTTGAGATGCCCGTGATCGGGGGAAGGGGTGGGGTGGGGTCAATGGGGAAGCCCATCAGGGAAGTTAGGGGCTCGACTGGGCCATCGACCTGGTGGGGAGGTTCCATAGGGGAGGCCAGAGCTTCTACTAGAACTGTGGGGTTGGGGAGAGGGTGGGTACAAGCCTGGTCATGATCAGCCATCGGGATAGGGATGTCCACGATCGAGGGATGGGGTGGGGGAGGATCGCTGGGGGAACTCAATGAGGAGGTTAGGGGCTCGAATGGACCATCAGGATAAAGGGGGAATTCCTCAAGGGAGGCCAAAACTTCTATTGGAACTTTAGGGTTGGGATCGGGGTGGGTACATACCTGGTCAAAATCAACCATCGAGATCGGGTCGACCTTCTACTTCCCTTTGTTGCCTACCTCTGGCAGCTTTTCACGTTGGGCTATAGGTTGCCTCTGGCATCCATTTCGGGGAGGGTCAAGGGGGGAAACCTATTGCTGGGTGGAGCCTTCAAGAGGGATTCCTCAGGCATTGGTGCTTTGGGGTGCTTGTTGAGGGGGCACTGGTTGAGGAGGTGCCCTTGCATGTTGCATTAGGTGCAGAAAGCTGGCTTGTTTTTGTACTCCATGATTTGGCACCAAAAATAGGACCCAGATGAGATGGTGACTGAAGATGGAAGCTCAGTTTTGAGATTGGCATTGACACATACCCTAGCATGGACCATCCTGGAACCCACTTTTGTAGCAGAGTCAAAAGCCACGAGTTCCCCTATGGCCCATGCGATGAGTTTAAGCACATCCTCTTGCCAGAGGTGGAAGGGAAGATCCGACAACCTGACCCAGATCGGGGCATAGTTTATGCTCTAGGTGTTAGGGTTGAAGTCAGAGGCCTAGTGCTTGAGGAAGAGACTTCTGCGACCCAAAAACCAGGGCCCACCCATGAGGATCTAGCTGGAGTCATCCCTATTGTTGAGCTTGATGAGAAAAAACCCTTTTGATAGGGCAACGATTTCTAAGTTCCCTACGATATTCCATTTGGAGTGGGCCCAACGATAGATGGTTTCCATGTTTGGGCACCCCCCAATGAATTTCTCGACCAGGGAGAAGGAGGACCCTGACACAAATGAGGAGAATACATCATCTGAAATGGAAATGTGTGTCCCAACCAGGTATAACCCTAGGGACGAGGGATGGGGGTGGTTCACCTCACCCGCCAGAACCTGGACGTACGAGGGTTTGTTGGACCCCCCAAGGGAAGTCTCCCCGACCTCTTTGTTGGGTGGCTCTTTGTTCGGATAGTCCAGATGATCATTATCGAAGGGGCCCCCAGATGCGCCCTTCCCGCCTGCCTTTGGTCTCGGGCCCCCAGATGCTTGTTGTGATCCAACATCCCGGCTCTCAAAACCCCCATTGAAAGCCTTCTGACCCGATCCTGCTCCTAATCTCGCTTTTGCTCCTGCCCTCGCTTCTGCTCTCTCTCCCGATGCCGCCATATTCTTCTAAGAATTTTTGAAGTCGCAATGTGTCATAAGATTTTATCTTTTTTGTTACCTAGAGGTTTAGCCAAATGCTTTGCTACGAAAATATGAAGAACATCAAAAGAACAAGGGACCATCTCTTTAGAGTCACATAATGTGTTCATACCTCATCCAGAAATATTTTTAATGGCATCATCGAAGGAGGCTTTCTATTGGAATGAATAACCAACCTAGTCATACCATTGTATAAACATGGAGACACCAATAATCCTTCAAAATACCGCATCATTGTGATTAATCCTCTTTTTGCAAATTGTTTTGGTAGTATAGTAGAAAGCAAAATTAGCCAATTGGGCAAAAAATCAAGGAAAGAGGGCAATAGGGCAAATGGGGTTTAGACTAAAGTACTCAACAACAGATCATTGCATTGCTTTAAGGTACCTAACAAAGAGGACATGGAATGAAAAAGGAGAAGCTTATTATTGTTTTGTGAACTTTAAAAAGGCTTTTGACATAGTATCTAGAGGTAAATTATGGAAAAAAATGGAAGAAATTGGTGTACCAACCACCTATAGAACGATTGTACACAAACTTTATGAGTAGGTGATAGCAAAAATTGGAACTCCAAAAGAGCTATCAAAGTGTCTTGAGAGTGATATTGGAGTGACAAGGTTGTGCATTATCACCTACTTTATTTGGTATTTACATAACAAATTGGAGGAATGGGTAGAAAATATTGGAGGAGAGGGAAACTTATCCTTTATGATGATGACCTCATTTTGATTGATAAGACACTTGAAAGTTCAAAAGAACATCTAAAAGATTTAGAATATTTTTGTAAAGGAGTTGGAATGCAGGTAAACACTAACAAAACTAAAATTATGGTCTTCTCTACTTATTGCTAAATAGGGGTAAAAAAAGAGAGTTGTGGAATTGGAAAACCATTAGGGTCCTTTTTGAATTATTAGTTATTTCACTGGTACTATATTGGGGTGAGGTGTAGGCTAGCAATATGCCAAATTTTAAATGAAGATAAGTATAAGGAATTCAAAAGCAATTGATTATAGATAATTTCAGAGTTAAAATATCAGTTCCATATGAGGTTTTATTTACTAAAATATAGACTTTTCTACTAGAAGCAAACACTATGGTAAAATTATTCGGGTGCATAAAGAAAATAAAAAGAATGAAAGATAATAAGTTGTCAAAACAAGTAATCAAAGAAACACTGAATAAAAGAAAATTCACATAAATGAAACCCAATAAATGAAACCCAATAACAAATGGGTGAAAAATGAACCATTAAAATATAATGAAATCCAAAACTCCAACAAAAAAATTAAACAATATGTAAGAAAAATATTTAGACTTGTCATATGAATGAATGAAAGATTTTAATTACGTCCGTGAGACCCAAATATGGTCTATGGGACCTCCAATATGGAAGTACAATTACTCAAATCATATCATATGATCTTTAATATCTTTGAGAAGGTTGTTCCTTCTCCTGATGATTTGTGTTAGCAATTCCTCAACGTTTTTTTATTTTATTGTCTTCAAATAAATCTGCCATAAACTTGTTTCCAAGTGTTTCTTTGTATTTGTCATGGATATCTGAAAAACTCGAGCATTTATAGATGAAGTGTTCTTCTATCTCTACTGCTCCCTATGCTGCATAGAGTACATATCATTTCTTCCCATTGTTCTTTGGGTGTTGTCCATCTCCCTGTTTCACATCTAAGCCTATGAGAGCTAGTCCTTATCTGAGCAATGAGTATTTTTTCCTTCCACTTGATTTCAACACCTATATACGCTTTTTCCTTGTGGTCATACATTGGGTTAAAATTTGCAATATAATATTATCTTTTCCTGCTTGCATTTTTCCACATTCCACTTTTGAACTTTTCATTCATATAATTTTTTATGTCTTTTTTGACATTTGGGCATTCATTTATGTTGATTTCCCAGCGTTTCATCCATTTTTTATTTTGTTTCATCCATGTATTATTTCGCTTATGCAACTTTTTGTCCTTAGCTACCCTAGGCCATCTATCATCTTTCATGTTTTTTGTTTTTTTCAAGTAACATAACAACTTGGTCATAGCAATTGCTTCTAAAGGGAACATTACAATTTTAGCTAGAATAATTTCATAAGGTGTTGTGGCTTTAATTTTGAGAAAATTTGTGATTAGATATTTTTGAATCCTTTCTATTTGCATCCATTTTGCATTTGTTGTGCCACTAGCCCACACCTCGCAACCATACAACAGAACCAGTGTAACAAGTAGGTCAAATAAGACCTTGGTGGTCTTCCAGTCCCACAAATCGACATTCCTACACCTGTTTTGAAGTGCATATAGTGCTCTCCAACCACTTTGAGTTCTTTTCATCCTACATGTATTCCAATTAAGTTTGTCATGAAAGTCTATGCCCAGGTATTTGTATTCTACTACTACATTAAGCGGTTCTCCTGCAAACTAAAATTCGAGTTGTTGCTTTTTTTTTTTTGCTAAAAAATCATAATTTTTGTTTTTCTCGTGTTCACCTGCATCCCAACTTATTTACAAAAGAGTTATAGAGCTTGAAGGCGATCTTCTAGATCTTTGGCTGTTTTGGCCACAAGAATTACATCATCTGCATACATGAGGAGTTTTACCACATATTTGGCTAAATGCATACCCTCTCCCCCAAATTTGTTTATCCATTCTTATAACTTGTCAATGTACAACCCAAATAAGGTTGAAGATAGAGAGCAACATTGTTTGACACCTATGTCACTACGAAAACATTCAGATAACCCTTCTTGTGTTCTAATTATAGCCTTTACATGCTCATATAGTCTGTGAACTGCTGCCCTGTAGTGAATTGGAACCTCTAGCTCTTCCATTATGCTCCATAATTTTTTCCTTGGCACTGTGTCAAATGCCTTTTTGAATTCTACAAAACAACAAAAAGCCTCCTCTTTTTTGTCCCATATTTTTTCCACTGTGTTTGAGTGTGATATAGTGATAAATAGTTGAGTGCTTGGGCCTAAAACCTACTTGGACCTTTGCTCTATTTCCCTTTTATTTTGCCCATATGCTGATCCTACGCTCTATCATACTCCCAAACAACTTTACAAAGAGAGGGTTGATCATGACAATTCGATAGTTTGAAGGATTATTTACATCTCCACTTTTAAACAAAGGAATGGTCAAGCTAGTTGTCCATTCAGTAGGGAAGCCATTTTGTATGACCTCATTGAAAATTTCTTTGATCTGTGGTGCCAAGATATCTACCCCCCATTTTATATACTCTACTTAAAGATTGTCTATGTCATGGGCTTTACCAGTTGCTAACTTTTTTTATCCCTTGAATAATGTCTTCAATTGTGAAAAGTTCTTTCTTGACAATGATAGTAGGGGGTGTCTCCTACTGGTTACTACGCTGATACAGTTGTTTTGAATACTCCAACCACTGATTAACTGTTATGTTATTTTCATTTTGCATCCTTTTCACGCTTAGTTCCTTCAACAAAAAAAATTTAAGAAAGAAAAACAATTATAAATCAAAAAGTTCAATCCAAAATGTAAACATACTCAAAATAAGTAAATAGATGCAAAGATCAAACGAAATGAAAAAAACTTTAACCCAAGTAAAATCCAATTACTTCAAGAAACGTAGTTAGAATGAATATGTCTTGCATAACACATATAGTAAAAACAAAAAAAACATTTTATTATTAAATATAAAAACACTCTAAAAATTAACTCACTAATAATATATTTAAAAAAAAAAACTAAACTTCCTCCTAAAATAAATTAAAATTAAAAAATAACCAAAATAAATACTAAACTTTTAACTTTATTAAATATATATTTTAAATATTATTAAAATTTAAAACTCTAAATAAAACATCCAAAATTAAAAAAAAAACTATACACTATAATCCATAATTATCTTATATTAAAACTATTAGTCTGAGACGTAGGTAAAAACATTTCATTTGGCGTCGAATGTATTTTGACCCCACCAAATAATCTCTTATCCGAACCATTGTTTTCTTTCACATCGAATGTATTTTGACCCCACCACGCATTCTTCGTTCTTAACTCCATCCATAGTTTCGGCATGGGAAATGTACTCTTCGGTAACGTGATGAATCAATGCAGTGGACAGAATAATATCACACATTTAATACAATTTATTTTATTTTATTTGTTTATTTCTTTAAAGGAATCTATGAGTTGTTAGAATTTTTAGGTTAGAATCTTGCTTCTTATCACCAAGTAAACATTGAATACAATTAAGAAATTAAGTGGTTCCACTGGAAGTCGTAGGCCGAAGAATCAAAACTTCGAGACGAGTCCAGACTCGGTGATTTAAAAAGGTAAAAAATTATGCCCGTAGTGGGTCCCAACTTTTAAAAACAATAAATCATGCGAGTAACGGCGATGAATCAATCACTCGTAAGCTGTGACAAATGAACAGTGAAAGTTGCAGGAAGATCGCAAAACAGGCGCTATATAGTCGTGCGCTGGAGCAAATTCCCCGATTCTTCGTCGGAAAGAAAGGTTTTTCTATGACACAGTCTTTTCTGAAGCTAAATCTCCCTGCGACCAATTGCGGCACACCTTTAGTCCATATTTTTCAAAATTCCAGAAACTTGTCATCTGTACGCAGCATCACTTCTTATGGCCTTTTAGCGGCGAGAGAGGAAGGAGAAGGGTTTCAGTCACTGTTTAACAGCAAGTTCTGGAAAAAGAGAAATATCCAGATAAAATCGTTGTCATTAATGGGATCTTATGCTCCTCCTTCACGGCAGGCGACAAGGCTTCCATTGTTGGTGGAGTATCAGCTGGAAGAGCTGGGAAAGAAGTATGGCGTACCGCCAGCGGAAGAAGTCGCCCGGCAAAAGTTAGCAGCAGTAGGAGAGCATGCTGCATTAGATATTCTGTCCAAAATTTCACTGTCCCGAACAGTAAGGAATTTGACGGGATACATAATTCGCATGGTTGAAAAAACCGAGGCCATACCCGTGGATGAGGGTCCACGCTGGCATTGTAACGAATCTCAGACGTCCATGAGCCTTAGCATGGCAGACTCTGATGACATTTCAAGTTCGGATGACAGGAGTTCGGAAGATGGCGCAACACAATGCCCCTCCCCCTCTTCCTCCTCCTCGGGTATGTAGCTCAACTCTCATTGAGCTTTCTTGTTTAAAGATATTTATAAAACTCTTCGAATATATAAACTTTCAATTTATTATGCGAGAAGGCTTTGAAAACATTTTGTATTAAGCCTCTGAAATTTCTAGATTACACTTTATTATGGTTATTTATCGCATTTTCCCCTAATTTGAAGGCTACTTCTTCAACACGAGAAAAAATTGTGGATTTGGTCAATGTTGCGGAACTATCTTTAGAAAAATATAGAACATTATATCAAAGCAACTGTCGGACATGAAAGAATTGAAATGCTGTAATTTTGCTTCCCATGACGGTGACAGCATAGGAATTTTCAACGGGTTTAACAGTATTAGACTGTAGAAACGTCTGTTCTCTGTTAACAAAGGTATCTGATAGAAACAATAACAAAAAGAGCAATTTATCAAGCCTATTATCTGTGCTGTATACTACAGTACTGCAAGTATGTTGATATTTATATACAAAATTTTAAATATTTTTATTTTATTTTTATAATTTAGTATTATTAATTTTTAATTGGTTATATAGGATTCAAACAGTTCCATGATGACCACATAGTGGAACTGTAACAAAACGACAATTATTATATCTCATGAAAGAAACGCGACCACAAGGGTAAAACAAAAACTTAAAATTCATATTTCACTTGGAAAGTTGTCAACCTTAGTTCTTCCTTGAAAGTTGAGGAATTCAACATCTTGGCAAGTATGCATATATGGCTAGGCAAATTTCAAACCTTAGCTTCCTCCCAAAAAGTTGAGCTTGAAAGTCCAGCAATTTAACTGGTTAAACTTATACTATTTGATTATAAATTATTAATTTTTAAATATGTATTTTTTTCAATGAATTTACACAAAAATGGGGTTTGAACTTGAACCTTGAACCTCAAGAGGCCAAAGCCCACCTGGAGCTTATTTTTAAATATATATTATGGTATTTCTAGTAGGAGTTTTGTCAGTGGACATTTTTTTTTGTTTTTTCTCCGCATTTATGAACGCTCCATATGGAAGTTGTGACCTTGCAGTTTATTATGTAAAGAGTCAAGTTAATATCTATAAAGTCCGAAAATATTTTGTATTAGGTCTCAAGCCGACATGGTGTATGTTGTGCTTTTACTAGGTGCAACTGCATTCAATCCCCAGTAGTAGACGCAATGCAAGAAGACGGAAATAAAATGCTGGGTCTGAACCAAAGCT
Source organism: Wollemia nobilis (assembly GCA_028583015.1). Taxonomy (NCBI): domain Eukaryota; kingdom Viridiplantae; phylum Streptophyta; class Pinopsida; order Araucariales; family Araucariaceae; genus Wollemia; species Wollemia nobilis. The sequence goes on from JAQPPZ010004127.1 coordinate 715,152, forward strand.
GGATTGAGAGATTGTTGTTGCTGTCACAGCACAAGTATTACTGTTAAGGTTGTATTTATGAATGAAGTGCACAAATCTTTTGTCAATGGCCATGTAGCCTGAGAAAATTCCAGCAGCTGATCCTGTGTCCACTAGAGATAAATTTGTTATCTGACTCTGCAAGATCTATCCCATCCCATTTGCTATCGATGTAACTAGTTTCAATACCTGGCCTGTCTTGGCCTACTTCATTTCTTGTACCGAGGGTGTCGGTAACAGCTGTATTCTTTCGAAATGACATGTTGAAGCTAATACAAATGTAGGCCTTTTGTCATTTTACCATGAAGCACCTGACGTAGGAATTTTATTTCAAAATATACTACATTTTTTATGTAATTCTTACCCAGTAAACATGATCGTTCTCTTTGTTCTCCACCTTGCCCATAATCTACACTAAATTGATTTATTTTTTCGAATTTGTTTAACATGTGGAACCTTGAAAATCTTTTGTCTGACGGGAGGAGGGCCATGAAAGAGTTTTTTCTTATCCTCCTCTGATACAAAATACCAAGATACAGACAGAAGCAGTGGCTACTCAGGAGAGTACCTGATCTAGGATGGATCGAGATCCTGGAGGGCAACACACTAATTATAGGAATTGTGTTATGGTAAGCAGAAGCATCGAAATCACTAATTTAGAAAAGATTGAATCAGATTCCTTTGTTATAATTGACATTGGAACATTCAGGACTATGAATTCCAGTAGAGTAATAAAATTATACATCTACCAAATTGAAATAAGTGCAACAAGAAAATAAGAAATTGCAATAGTAGATAAAATGTATTAACAGAAATTCTATACAAGAGTGTATCAAATTGTAGTACAACTTGGTATGGCAAAGGCGACGGATGTAGAATCCTTGTGCTCCTGAGTATGCGAGGAAAATACCTGCTTAGCAGTTGGTTGCATAGATGCAAGCTGTGAACAGCTAAGTTCTGTTGTGTTCTGAACTGTTTGCTCAAATTGTATTACAACTTGGTATGGCAAAGGCGACGGATGTAGAATCCTTGTGCTCCTGAGTATGCGAGGAAAATACCTGCTTAGCAGTTGGTTGCATAGATCGCAAGCTGTGAACAGCTTAGTTCTTTTGTGTTCGGCACTTTGGTCTGCTCGCTGGCAGTTATTGTTGTCCTTTTATAGTCCCTTGGGTCTTTTTTGGCCCATCGTGGACATTAATAATATTTCATTTTTCTCTGAAAATCTGAAAGACTGAAGAGCTGATTATTCCTGTTCACAACAGCTTATGTAGCTGGAAAACAGTTTGTGTGTAGAAAAAGAGTACCACAAGAGAGGGTAAAATGACTGATATAAGGAATCCAAAGAGTGTCCAAAGAGCCCATGGACAAATGCCTCACCCATGGTTAGAAGCAACTCATGTGACATGCCAACTAAAGACATAATTATGATTCACACACTTTCCAATGTGTGCATGATTGATAATTTTGATTTTTTAAAGTTTGGGACAGCTTTGCTTTTCAATTTCAAAGTCCTTCACGGTGGATAGTGGGGTAAAGCTTTTCTGAACATAGTTCAGTCACATCCTATTCAGTGCAAAAAAAAGGGACTGAGTCAGAGCTATGGCTGTTAAGACATGCCTTCTGCCAATTTGACCCATTCAAAATTGTCAAATAGCGGACTAGAGTGGGATGATCAGGAATTTTTGGAACTGCTCCTTGGTTCAGAAGCATTCATGATAGCCTCAAACGTGGAAGAAGCAATGCATGGGGATACCATAAAGGAAAAGGGAGTAAAACAACCCTTGAAATAACCTTATGTAATAAACCCATGATTTCCAGGATAATCATAAGGCACCTTTTGTTAATTTAAAACAGGAATTCTTAACTCACCATCCCCATTAGAAGAAGTATTATGAATAAAGCAGGTTTCTTTGTATTTCAAGATATCAATCCCAAGGTTGACTGTGTTAGCAGCCACTCTGTTCTTTTACAATGGAGATAGTTGATGAACTGAAGGAAAGAATTAAATCATTGTCTTCCAATATTAATGAATTTAAGCACCAATGCTTGATGATTTTTTTTTTAAATCAAATCCCGAATGGTGATCATAGAATCCCCTTCCACAAAGATGCTAAAGATTAAGCTCAATGGGCTTGATGCCTTTGATGAGAACTTCAGGTTCTGCCACATTGTTTTTATTGATGGTTATATCTATAACAAAAAAATGCATAACTTTTCCTTCTCAATCTCTGATGATAGCACCTTCTCTGGCAGGTGCTTATTATCCCTTCTAGTGCAAAAGATAAACACACGATCTGGTGCTGCTTTCTATGATATATCTTTCCTGTGCCCTCTTTTAAAAAATATCTTACCCTTTTAACCAAGGTGGGAGTCTCATGTAACTGAATGTTTTTATTATCTCTACCTCGGCAGATATAGCACTAGTTACAAGCCTATTTGACAGTATTTCTGTACCATGAAAGTGTCACCTGTTTTGTTCTAAGTAGATCAGCCATATCACCATTGGTGGATTGGTGCCATGTACCCAGGTTGAGACAATTCAGACATGAACCTGACATCTACCCAGCATAAAGAGTCGAGAAAAATATGTTCTATTGTTTGAATATTCACTTTGCATAAATGAGAGTCATGGAACACATTATGAGGGGGCCAAGCCTTTCCCTTTCGATCAGTTAGTCATGTCTTAGAACTTTGCTGTTAGAAGCATTCCAAGCAAAGGTCTTTGCTGTTGCCCCTCATGATTAACTTATATCCCATTCCATAAATTCTGATCCTTTCTTTGCCTTTGTGTTTACCTAGATATTAGGTCACCAAGTATATATTGGTGTATTTACCTTTCACTGGGTTGGAATGATTATTCTTATGATTAGGTGCAACTGTGCGTCACTGGCAGTTGCATGGGCAAGGCAAGGCAACGAGTGCACATCTGTGTTGGAGAAATCCAGTGGACAAACGTGAACTGGGGCAGCTGATAAGTGTGTGCGTGCACACCCGTGCGTCTGTTTTTATTTTTCAACTTATTTCTCACTAGCACAAAATTAAACCTCAGCAGGACATTTTATAGATTTAGTTCATACTTCTTTTCAATGAGTTTACACAGGTTTTTATGAGGGGTCCTGGTCCCCTCATATTGAGTGGGGTTTGAACCTTGGACCTCTCAAAGAGAGGCCAAAGCCCTTACCACTGCAGTAAGCTTGCAGCTCTTAGATTTAGTTCATACTTGTGTGCGCAAGTTTTGTTCATTTCTAAAGAGGACTCTAAAACTGATGGCATTTTTGTCCATTTGGGTTTATGGTGTACAGTCGAATTTAAGTCATACTGTTCGATGCATATTTAGTTGTTCTTTTCTTGTTTTTCAGATCCATAAATTAAATTCACCACGGTTGTTTGTCCAAATCAAATGTTATCACTTGTATAAAGTTCAAAAAACTCAATCATGAATGGTTTCAACTATCTTTTCTTGTAAAAAAATTTTTAGAATTGTGTTTGGACATGCTTTTCAAATTTTCAATTTACATAAAATTATCATGGCTAGCATATTTTGACCTTTTTTTTTTATATTTTAAATTGAGTATATGGGATTGAATCAGGCCCCACCTGTTTCAACAAACCCAAATAATTATATATATTTTTTCAATTGGTAAAAATTTGAGTTTACACGGGTTGTTATGAGGGGTCCTGGTCCCCTCGTACCGGGGTTTGAACTTGGGGCCCCTGGATGAAAACCCAAGGACTTACCACTACAGTATCCCTCACGGGTCCTAAACCCAAATAATTATATTAATCCAATAACACTTTGGCAACTATGTGTATATTGCCTGGCAAGATTTGAACCTAGGTCTACACCTTGAAAGTCCACCTTTTCAACCTCTTGACCTTATGTCATTTGATTATTTTGACATGTTTTTTAAATAAACTTTGAAGTTATTTAGAAACATTTGTTTTTCATTTTTTTTAAATTTATTCTTAATCTAGAAATTTGAAATGCAATATTTTATTCTTCAAACTCAACTCCCTCTTCCTGAATTTTAGCTACGCATAAATTTATGTCCGAATCTTAACCTCACTGAAAATAGACATGGACTCGGTCCTTGTGACTTAGATGTGAATTTGGATACCATTAGGTTATAAAATATAGATCATGTTTCCCACCCTATTAACATAAATATTGGAATTTTGTAAAGGCATCTGATTTTTTGCTTTGGGTTCCTTTTGGTTGTGTAGGATGACTTTGATTTGTTTTCTTGTAAATTGGTTATATGGGGTTGAAACGATCCCTTGTATCATACTATGATCACACTGTAGTGGTATTTAAAAAAATTGTATTATCATAGGTCGCCTTATCACGGGAGTGTCCATTAGAATGTGAGGATTAATACTTGGATTGCACTCAAATGATTGCATCCCATTTATTATCACCCCACAATGCCTTGGACAAAAATATTAAGGTCCATCCATGGGATTGTGACCTTGGATACAAAAAACTATCAGCTTCAGAGGCTTTCTTATAGGATATGACTTAGATTACAACGAAGTATTTTACTTTTTACTATTTGAAGTTAATTAGTTTCCTTTTTCACATTGGTCATTTCAAGCCTCCATTTATTTCATTGGTCGGCTAGCTAGAGTGTAATATTTTTCTTGTGAAATAGTCAACATAGTCTCAATTGTATTATGCACTTGTATACATGTCTATATATACATATACATAGACACTTGTGCACACACTTGAATCTGATTATACCTAAAATCCCATCAAGCACAAACGACATTAATGACCCATTCACATCCTCCAAGATCTAATCCATCATAGGGAGAGGGTAATTATCCTTTGCCAATGTCTGATTTAGTGTTAGGAACCTTCAGATAAAAATAAGCATAACCGCAATAGCAATGCAGGAATTAATGGAAATGCTTATAAACTAAATGACCATGAAAATGAAATAACATAAGTGCTTAAGAAAATAACTGATTGGAAATACAACAAACTTATATTAATCAAGCGGAACAGATATCGCAGGCCTCTTCGAGGGGGCAACCTCCTTGGAAGCAGAGCTCCGATACAATTTGAGAAAAATATGAGATACATTCTACTCCAAACCCATGTCCTTATATAGACTCTTATTTACCCTAACCCTAATGCTCAAGGGTCGGACCACATGAAAGAGGGGACCCGAGCTACTAATTCCTACTTATAATAAAAGTAAAGGTTACATCATAATGGGCCCATACACACTAGGCGCCCAAGGTGCAAACATACACCAACACTAGACAAGTACATAACAATGGTTGTGTTAGGATAGGGTCCTAACATGCCCTTCCCCTTCAAGAAGCTTTGTCCTCAAAGCTTGAGGTGAGGAAACTGCTGCTGTAGTTGATGGAGCGGCTCCTAGGTGGCATCTTCTGGCTGCAGTCCATGCCACTGTACTAGAACATCAGTGAGAGTGCGGTTGCGAAGTGTGCGTGTATGCTGGTCCAGAATACTCGTGGGTTCTAAGATGATTGAGCCTTCCTCATCCAACTGGGGTAGTGTGGATTGGACTTGTATACGGTTGCCAAGGACCTTCTTTAAAGATGAGACATGGAAAACTGGATGTATCGTGGAAGAAGGCGACGATTCTAGCTTGTAGGCCATGGGGCCAATCTGTTAGAGCACTTTATACGGTCCATAGAATTTTGGTGCTATCTTTTGATTGCCATAGAGTTTCAATGATGATTGCTTGTAGGGATGCAAGCATAGGAAAACCATGTCCTCGATGTTAAAATTATGCTCAGAACGGTGTTGATCTGCTTGTTGTCGCATACGGTTCTGTGCCATGGCCAAATTATCTTTGAGATGTTGGAGTAGTTGTGCATGCTCCATGAGAGTGGAATCCATTGCTTGAACCTTGGAACTACCTAGAATGTATGACAAAAGTGATGGTGGAGGGTGTCCATAAACTACTTCATATGGTGTCATCTTGGTGGAGTGATAGGAAGTATTATACCACCACTCAGCCAAAGGAAGCCATTTGACCCAATGAGTCGGTTGTTCAGATGTAAAGCAACGAAGATAAGTTTCCAAGCACTTGTTGACAATTTCAGTTTGCCCATCGGTCTGGGGATGGTATGTCGAGCTCATCTTGAGTTGTGTGCCATGCAACTTGAACAGTTCCTACCAGAAATGACTAGTGAATGTGGGGTCACGATCGGATACGATGGACTAGGGCATGCCATGAAGGCGAAAAATGGAATCAAGGAATATTTGGGCAACAATTGAGGCCTTGTAAGGGTGGGCTAGAGGACAAAAATGAGCATACTTAGAGAGACGATCCACCACCACGAGAATGATTGTTTTGCCTCTAGACTTTGGGAGCCCTTCAATAAAATCCATAGAAATATTCGTCCAAATGGTCTTCGGAATTGGAAGAGGCTGGAGTGTGCCTAGTGTGTGAATAGTTTCACCCTTAACATGTTGACAAGTGTCACATTCTGCAACAAAGGTCTTGATATCCTTTTTCATCCTTGCCCAAAAAATGTGCATTTAGCCCATTCATATGTTTTTAAGAAGCCTGAATGTCCTGCAGTCGGAGAAGCATGCATTTCCTATAGTATAGACTCGTAGAGTGGCAAATTTTCAGGGATAACAAGGCGACCTCGATATCGTAGATATTGTCCATCCCATGTATATCTTGGGCGAGAGTCAGGATCAGTTTGAAGTTGCTGAATTAATGATTGCAAGGTGGAATCTTGGGTCACTTCTCCTTGAAGTTAGTGGGTCTATTGAGGAAGTGGAGTAGAGATGGCACATAGCATACCCTGATCCTCATATTGGTGGGATAGTGCATCAACAACTACATTTTCCTTGCCCTTCTTATAAATGATTTCATAGTCATACCCCAACAATTTGGTAACCCATTTTTGTTGTTTGAGCATAGATACACGCTGCTCAAGAAAGTACTTAAGGCTATGGTGGTCTATTTTGATGGAAAAATGTCACCCAATAAGATAAGGCCTCCATTGGTTGACAACATGTAAGATCGCCATCATCTCCTTCTCATAAGTCGATTTTCCCAGGTTTTTGCCTGATAGTGCCTTACTAGTGAAGGCCAATGGCCGCCCTTCTTGCATAAGCATTGCACCAATTCCACTTCTAGAGGCATCACTTTCAACCACAAATGGCTTGGAGAAATTAGGCATAGCCAGCACAGGAGTAGAGAGCATAGCTTGTTTGAGTCGCAGAAAGGCATGTTCAATGGGTTCTGACCATAGAAACGAGTTCTTCCGCAACATAGCCATCAAAGGGGATGCAATCTTTCCATAATCATGGACAAATTTTTGATAATAGCCAGTGAGGCCTAGGAAACCCCAAAGACTTTTGAGAGTGTGTGGTTTGGGCCATTCTTGTATGGCAGTAATCTTTTTAGGATCCACCTTGACCCCTTCCCCTAAAACTATATGGCCTAGGTATTCCACTTCCTGCATCCCAAAAGAACATTTGGATCGTTTGGCACACAATTGATTATCAACCAAGAGTTGCAATGTCTGGTCTAAATGTTGCAAATGTTCCACCCATGTACGACTGTAAATCAGAATATCATCAAAAAAGACCAAAATAAATTTATGTAAAAATGGTCGAAAGATTGCATTCATGAGACTCTGAAAGGTGGATGACACATTGGTAAGACCGAATGGCATGACGAGGAATTCATAATGGCCTTCATGAGTGTGGAATGTTGTCTTTGGAATATCTTCTTCCCGCAATCTGATCTGATGATAACCTGAACGAAGATCCAACTTTGAGAAGAAGCGAGCACCATGGAGTTCATCCAATAACTCATCAATGATGGGAATGGGAAATTTGTCCTTGATGGTAATTTTGTTGAGTTCTCGAAAATCCACACATAACCACCAAGACCCATCTTTCTTACGAACCAAAAGTACTAGGGAAGAATATGGGCTGACACTTGGTCGAATGACCCTTGTTGCTAATAACTCTTGCACCATCTTTTCAATTTTAGTCTTTTGCACATATGGGTACCGATAGGGACGAATGTTCGGTGGTAAGCTTCCTAGGACAAGCTCGATGGCATGATCGTGGGTGCATTGTGGTGGTAACCCTTGTGGTTCTGCAAATACGGGTGCATGTTTATCCACAATTTCCTGTAATTCAGTTGGCTGAACTGTATCATTGGTATTCGAGGCCTGTAGTGCAAACAATTGTGCCACCACCCCTTGAGACGATTTCTTCAAAAGTTTTTCCATTCGATGTGAGCTGATGAGTTGGGTAGGACCTGTAGTCATGCCATAAGAGTGTATTGCTTCCCATGTTCGGTGAATTGCATCCATAGCTCAAGAAAAGTCCCATACTATCGAGCCTAAGGTACGAAGCCATTGAGTTCCCAACACAATGTCACAACCCCCAAAGGAAGGGCAAACATGTCCACCTTGAGGTTGTAGTCGCCCATCATCACCTTTACATTTCTGCATTTTCCTTTGCATGGTAGAGTACCCCCATTGGCAACCATGACTTCAAATGAATTGCAAGAGTAGATGTAACAAGTTGCTTTTTTAGCTACTCGAGGATCAATAAAATTATGGGTACTACCAGAATCAATGAGGATTATGAGTCATTGGCCCTTGAAATGCCCTACCACTTTCATGGTCTAGGGAGTAGAAATCCTAGCTAATGCATGTACTGAAATTTTAGGTGGTTGGTCCTCTATCGATTTAGACTCTTCAGGTTGATCTTCTTCTCTATGGTCCTCCCCTTCATCATGTGGTTCCTTAGTGGAAGGTTTACCCACATCGAGTAAATATAGTTTCTGTTGTACACACTTGTGGCCTAGAGAATATTTATCATCATAATTGTAACATAGTCCTTGTGCCCTATGTGCCTCCATTTCTTCTTGGGTGAGACATTTGATCTAGGGTGGTTTGTTTCCTGAGTTTGATGATGTCTAGGATGGAAACGAGGTTCGAGCTTGTGGAGGTTTAAAAGTACGCCTTTGTGCTGCGAATTTATCTTCAGCAAGCCTAGCCAATCCAGTGCCATCATGTTGTCCGGCTTGAACATTTTCACTTCAACATGAATATCTTCCTTTAATCCACTAATGAAACAACTTTGGAAAAACTCGACACTCAATCCCCTAGTGCGATTTGCCAACTTTTCAAACTATGTCTAGTAATCACGGATAGATGTCATCTGTCTTAACTTGGTGAGGGCTCCAATGAAATCTTCATACTCACTAGGTCCAAAACGGGTGAGTAATTCTGTCTCAAATTCAGCCCAAGTGAGCCATGGATGCATATTCTCTAACCATTGGTACCATTGAACTACTTCATATTCTAGGTTGAAAGATGCAATTGCAAGCCTTTGATTATGGGGAGTGGCATGAAGAGAAAAATATTGTTCGACCCGATACAACCAACTGGTTGGGTCCTCTCCATCAAATTTTGGAAAGTCTAGCTTGGGCATTCTCTGAATTGTATTTAGAGGCAAGGTATTTCATGCTCTGCCCTTGGAACTACCATCTTGACTCCCTAGTGATTGTCTTGCCAGAACATCATATTTTGCATTTAGGCCTGTTAAACGACTCTCGAGGTCATCAATTTTATCCAATTTGTCTAATTTGGATAATGCTTGAAGGATTTGTGATTGATGGTTTTCAATTTGTTTCACTTAGTCGCCTAATCACTCTAGCTCTTAGGTAGCTCTAGTACCACCAACCATTTTTAGTCACTTTAGGGTCTCCAAAAAAGTTTATTAGAGTTATATGTCAAAACGATTAGCTCGAAGAGAGGATCAGAATGGACTATACCACAAAATGACAAATTTTGGCTTTTTGTACTCTTTTCTAACTACTGACAACTAGCTGCTTCACTGGCAGACTACCGACAACTAACTGCTCTAACTATTAGACTAGTTATTCTCTACACTATCAGATTGACAACTAACAATTGACTTCTTTCACTAAATTCTACTCTATTATCAAACTATATATTCTTTGTACTATCAAACTATATATTCTTTATACTATCACACTAGATATTCTCTACACTATTAAACTATGACTGGAGTAGTCTCTTCTATAGTATGCTCAAATCTGGTTTTGGTTTTGACTGGGAAAGGACTTAAAACAAGGTTTCAATAGGGATAACTTAAGTCAAGGTGTGTCTGATTTCGTGGGCTCTTTGATATACAATCTCGTTCGTGATTAGTGGTCGGCCCAATATTTCAGAGCTCTAACTACGGAGGGTTCCACCATACCCATAGCCGCACTATCCATTTCCGAGGGTACTATGAGAGTAACTTCCGGGGCTAACCGCTTACCAGTGCACCACAAAACTCAAACGGCCGATATCTTCCTATGGGTGAAGGCTTCTCCTATTCCTAGGGGTCTCCCTATATACCCGAGGGTACGTGGGAGCTCGTAGCAATATACGGGTGTTGTCTAAGGCCTGGGTATTGGAGTTTGAGCACCCCTCACTTCACTAGACGCTTTATGGGCAATCTAGCTTAGCCAAAAATGACAGCTCCTCCTAATTTAAAACCCCTCGACACAAGGTTTCTAACCTAATCCACTAAAAAAGAAAAAATATGTTTTTTTTTTTTTGGAAAGATACTTTAATGGAAAATGAGCAGAATGAAAAAAATTACAGAATAGAAAAATGGACGGAAGGACAAGAACTGTTGTTGCTGCTGCGGAACACGACCCTGGAAAGAGCTCTGATACCACTTGTTAGGAACCTTCAGATAAAAATAAGCATAACCGCAATAGCAATGCAGGAATTAATGGAAATGCTTATAAACTAAATGACCATGAAAATGAAATAATAGAAGTGCTTAAGAAAATAACTGATTGGAAATACAACAAACTTATATTAATCAAGCGGAACAAATATCGTAGGCCTCTTCGAGGGGGCAACCTCCTTGGAAGCAGAGCTCTGATACAATTTGAGAAAAATATGAGATACATTCTACTCCAAACCCATGTCCTTATATAGACTCTTATTTACCCTAACCCTAATGCTCAAGGGTTGGACCACATGAAAGAGGGGACCCGAGCTACTAATTCCTACTTATAATAAAAGTAAAGGTTACATCATAATGGGCCCATACACACTAGGCGCCCAAGGTGCAAACATACACCAACACTAGACAAGTACATAGGGTCCTAACATTTAGACTTTGAAGATCTACATAGAGCCTGATTCCCCCATTCTCTTTTGTAATGGACATGATGTTGGCACACAAGCAGAATATCAGACTACAAAAATAAGCCTTGCTTGAACAACTTATCCACCTCCTTCCTAACCACTTCTTTAATCACTTGTGCGCTAGTGTGTATATGTATTATACAAGTGCACAATAGAGTTGAGACTATGTTGACTATTTCACAAGAAAAAGATTACAGTCTAGCTAGCCGGCGAGTGAAATAAATGGAGGCTTGAAATGATCAATACGTGAAAATGGAAACCAATTAACTTCAAACAGTAAAAAAGTAAAATACTTTGCTTAGATCATTTAAAAAATTTGTATAATAATATTTATCATTTTGTTATGAAATATTGATCTCAAGTTAAACAATAATTTTTTTTTTTGTTATTCACAATGTTACCAGGTGTGGGGGTGTGGGTGCGGCGGGAATTGCAGGTGCGGGTGCGGCCCCTGTCAAAAACAGGGTTCACCGGGATCGGGTGCGGCTAGTTTTTAATTAAAATATATATATATATATATATATATATATTTATTTTATCAAAAAAAATTAAAAAATAAAATAAATATGCACATTGTGAAATAATTAAATAAATGATAAATCATACACACTGTGAAATAAAATAAATCATTCATACACACTACAAAATAATAAATATTTAAATATGGCATCATAAAAACATATTGATATATGATATTTCATATTCATGACAGGATGTCAAGTCATAAAGAGTCAAGAGATAACAATTTACTATATAGTAGTGGACATGTACAAAGATAACATCAAATATCTGATATTTGACTCTCATTCGTCATATTCCTCATCATCATCTTCTAGGCCCTCCTCCTGTGGATCTGGTGGTGGTAGATCTAAAAAGCCATCACACCTACTATCATCTCTAGTGTCATCAAGAACTGCATCCCAACGTGCAAAAGGCCCCTCTGTATAACCCTTGTCCCTACGAGACATGAGTCGAAGAGTACTATGGACATACACGAGGTTCTCTGCCCTACTTGCCTCTAATCGACCTCTCCTCGCTGAATGGATAAATCCATATGTACTCCAATTCCTCTCACAAGTTGAGGAACTGGCCACCTGAGACAACAAACGACATGCTAGTCGTTGCAACTGTGGCGTCCCATGTTCATGCAATGTCCACCAAAATATGGGGTTCTTCAAACTCCTGTCATATAAGGCCTCAATAGACTGGAATGTACCCCGTGCCCAAACAAAAGATGCAAACTGCTCTCTAATCTTTGCTGCCTCCTGTCCAATGCCATATATGTCCTTGACTGCCTGTAGAAACCCTACAGTCACCTCTGGATCCTGATTTGGTGCCCTCTTCCTTGTTTTTTCTACATCATACCACTTCGGGTTAAGAGCATAAGCTGCCATGTGAAGTGGTGAGTTGAGGGCATTCCACCTCCGCTGAATGATGGTCTGTAATTTTTTTTAGCCCGTATGGGTTGGGTGTGGTTGGGCCCACCTTAATAATAATAATAATAATAATAAACGTTTTTTTCCTATGTTAATGCCCAAACTGGGTTGGGTTCGGTTGGGTGAACCCTGACTGACCACAAGGTTCGGCTTTGCTGAACCTTGACTAACAGGGTTCGGTCAAAGCCAAACCCTGATCGACAGGGTTCGGATAGGGTTCGGCCCAGTCGTCCTCGATCGTGAACCCGCGAACCCGATGCGGGAGCGGGTGCGGGTTCGCGAACCCGCACAAGTGGGTGCGAAAACCCGGTTACATTGGTTATTCATGTTGTCAATTGGCAAAGCATTTTTTAATCTCAAATTATGTTTCCCTTTTAGTTGTTTTTTATCCAGATATATTACTTTCATTTGCTATATTTATATTACTTTCATTTCCTCATATTTAATTTCTTTCTTTGTTTTGGGGTCAAGTTTGTTTACTTGCTTCCTTCATTTTAGGATCTTCCTCAAATTAAAATGTTAGCTTCTAAATACTTATATCTCAATTTATACAAAATATATTTCTGAAGTGTAATATCTTCTGTTATTAACTTATTTTCTAGATGAGGAACTTTCTCCTATGGATCATCGACAGATGCAAAGAAATGTGGATGAGGATTTGGCAAATTTAAGCAAGAAATTTGAAGTGTGGAAGGCATTCGGAAACCTTGATTTTCCCAAGGCATTTTTAGTTCTGAACTATGTTACACCGTATGTATGATTTTTATATGAAAGTACTTTGATGATTTCTAGAGATGGACTTTTGCTGTTTAATAAACTTGAAGGTGGGTAGTCTGCTAAATTTGTCTCATTTATAGATATCAACTGGAAGATGTGTTACGTGTTGAGGTTATACATGATCTGCAAGGGATGCGAATGGCTGATGTTGAATCAAGGCTGAGGCAAGAAATAGCCTTGAAACCAGATTTGACTTTTCATCTTGAAGGGAAGGTAAATATTTATTGTAGTTCTTAAGTTTTATTTTTTTTCTTCTTATTATCTCTTTTTTATTTTTTACTTTTTAATTGTGCATTTTCATGTTACATCAATGAGAACAAAATTCACACAAAGGTGTGCGTCTAAACATGCTCACTCCACAAAGGCAACAAGAGAAAACATCTCTCTTTTTGTACCTACTTGCAATTAATCAAAAATTTTCCTCAATTCCTGAATGCTACACATAATGTGTTAAGCTAAGTTGACAAAATAATGGAGCTCTCTTAATTAGGCAACTGATCCATGTGGGCAGTTTGGATGGGTCCACTTCTGAAGGTCATAATGTTTGCTTGCAGCTCCGAATAGCGACTGTTTTAGCTTTTTGAAAACTTCAAATGATCTCTATGACTTGACAAAATTAATCTGTTGTCTAGTGGCAACTAGAAATTCAACTTTAAAGGGGTTGGAGTTTGGAATTTAAATTTATGCCCTGTTTTGGGTCCAAATTGTCAGTTGTTAGCACGTTCCACTTTAGTGCTAACTGAATATAAGTTGTTGTGGGGCCGATCTCTAATAACTGTGGGAAGATGAATGCTTCCATCTATCTATGTTGACTTTTCATTTTCTTATGGAAAGAGTTCTATAATATTATTTAATTGGATGCATTTTCTTTCTTGTTTGTAATTGAATCAGACCCTACTAAAATTCCTATAGCGATTTGCCTTTAAAGAAATGGATGTTCCCAGTAATCTGAAGTAGAAAGACATGTAGAGACAAGACACATCATTTCCAACAAAAGTTCATTTGCACCCCATTAGTTTTGATGAAAAAGAAGAATGACTCTTATTGTCTCTACATAGATTACAGGCCTTAATCAGAGCAGAATCAAGAATCAGTTTCCCATGCCTGAGATTGCTGGTTTGCCATGTGCCTAATATTTCTTAGGGTAGGTCTCTAATTCAGCTACTTTTATTTTCCAATCACATTACATGATGAGGAAGCAAAAACTTTTAGAACTCACTGAGGATGCCATGGATTTTGAGTAGCATTTTTAGGACCATGCAATACTCCAAGAATCTTCTAGGCCCTAATGATCAGAGTACTTAGTAAGTATCTGTTGGTCACAAATCTGCCACAAGAAAGGATTTTGGGAAGTATACGCGCCCTAGACCTGGACCAACATTGAAAGGCCGAGGGGAAGAGATGCCCTCCGTGCCAATCTCCGGAGAAAGGCCGGCTCCTTTACTAAACTACTTGGTGTCTTAAGCTAAGAGTGCGGGAAAGAGATAAAAAGAGTGAGGGTGCAGGAAAGAGATAAAAAGTACAGAAAGAAATGTAAATGGATGTTTTAAAAGGGGAAGAACCGGCAGCACGATTACTAACTAATAGCTTGAAGTAGCAGCAATAAATATGAAGAATAAAATAAAATGAACGCCGCACTAGCCTTCCTATGTATCCTCTGGACGAGTTCCAGGATTCACCTACCCTTACGCCGAAATCTAGATTTCAGAATTATGGCAATTAAGAAATAGGTGAATATAACAAAAACACCATTCACAGGCAGCATACAAGAAGACTAACACAACATTTTTCCCTCCTATGTATCCTTCAAGATAATTCCAGGGTTCTATCCCCAATCATACACCTAAATCCAGGATTCAGAATTACGGCACATAAACGAAGACAGAACAAAAGAAATAATCATAGAAGGCAGCATACAAGAGAGAAATGAGGCCCAAAGTTCTTGATATTAATCGCAGAAATCAAATTACAACAGCTTTCTAGCAGAAAGTTCTCCCCCCTTCCTCATTACAATTCACGGGTTTTTATAGAGGACTCGACCCTCTGAGCCATCAATGTCCAAAATCGGGAAGTACATCCTCGAAAACCTGAGAAATCTGTTCTCGCTCCTCCCGTGACCGAGCTCTCACATCTCTTTTCACAATTAGCAGGCGACCGGGCAGAGGGAAATTTGTATTTATGGGCCCCGACTCGCCCGAACTTCTCCGGGTGCGGAGCTCGAGGTGGCTAGCCGCGGCTCCCCATGATATTTCTTTTCGGATTGCCAAAAATGAACCCCGGGTCTTTCGGGCAAGTAAAAATTCATTTATGAAGCACTCAATTGCCTCGAAAGGATACCCAGCCTTGGGGTGTGTGCCCCTAAAGTGCTTCGCCAAATTTCAGTTCGGGACCTTACTTCGCAATGGATGTGAGCCGAAGTGGGCCTATCCTCCTTGGTCGTGCACTTCGCGCGAAGGAGCTTCCAAAAATGGCTTCGCGAGGACTTAGTGCCGAAGCAGATATTCCTTCTCAAAACAGGGCTCTCATTCTTTCATTGCTTTTTGGGAAAGGTGGGTTAAAGGCGCTTCACGAGATTCCCCGAAGTGGATGCTTCAGCCGGGATGGGCGTAAAACGCTTTGCTTTGCGAACTTCTTCTTCAAAACAGATGTTCGGGAGGTTTTGGGCCGAAGTGCGTTCTTGCCTTAGAATATTGCTTCTGATTTTTCAAGGACAACTAATGCTTCGGATGAGGGAGCTTCGCACACAAAGCTATCCGATAGTAGATGGACAGCCTAAGGCGAAGTAGATCTTGCTTGGAGGAATGGTTCGCCAGGAGAGGGGTCCGAAGTGGGTGCTTCGCTGGATTCTTAGCGAAGCAATCTCTCAATACTAAGAATTTTTGCATTTTTCGCTTCGCAAGGTTCTCGACGGCTTTCCACGCTTTCCATGCCTTAGCAAATCTTGGGCTACGATATGGACTTCCTTGCTTTCCTTTCTTGCGCGAAGCTATCCTTTTTCTTTTTCTGGCGTAGCTCCTAAACTTGGTTTGCTTTGTGGCCGAGCTCACACCCAATTCTATGTACAAGGGGATGGCAATGAAAGCCAAAATTGCTGCAATACTTAAAAATGTTCCAAAAGCAAGGGAACAAATTCATGAAAACAAAAGGAAATACTTTACAAAATTTTGATTTCCACTACCCCTCTAAGCAATGTGACAGAATTGTCAACAGTATCCTCATTATTTTGTTCTTGTTTTCTCTGATGATACACCATTTGATCTATATTTGGACAAGCCTAGGAAGACACTACACCCTTGAGCGCAAGCAACACTAGCATAAGCCCAAAGTGGGTAAAACTACCTAGAAGGGGTAAAAAGGGGGAAAGTTAGGTTGAAACATGTAAAAAGAAAACACAAGGGATGATATAAAGGGGTTACTATTGGTTACGAATCTACCACTAGGATAGGATTTAGTGTAATGCGCCCTAGATTCGCCCAACAGATTGAAAGGCCGGAAGGAAGGAATGCCTTCCGCGCCAATCTCCGGAGGAGGCCGGCTTCCTATGTTTTCTCAATTTGGTTTAAGCTCAGAGTGCAGGAAAGAAATTAGAGATGCAGAAAGAAATGTAAATATGATTGTTCCGGGTGGGGAAGATAAGCAGCACGGTAACAGCCAATCACCACTACTAACAACAATTAAACACAAAATATGTTGCAGAAACTATCAACACCATTCATCCTATGTATCCTTCACTTTTGCATTCCAGGAATACTTAACTATCAAATACCGATATCCAGAAAAGCAGAATAACAGTAAGCAATAACATAAGCAACATGAGGCAGAAATACTCAGTAAAGGCAGCATACAAGACAAAGACAATCAATAGAGCCAAGTATATTTCATATTCAGAAGCAAACGCACAGCTACAACAGTTCCCTAGCAATATATCCCCCTTCCACCCTTTTACAATGATATGGCGCAGCTATTTATAGCGCAAATTTCCCCCCCATTACAACTTTGGGCACAGGATCCCAGACCTGACAATAGCTGACAAAGCTGACAAAAGCGGCAAAAAGCGGCTGATGTTGACCTCTGCGGGTATGGAACGTACTTGCAGCGAGGTCCACCTGAAAACTTGGCAGCTACGTGGCAGTGCGGTAGATGAAACTTCGAGTCAGCTCGAATGAGGGTAGTTACGGTACAATAAGTCAGTTCACGCTCGCACACCTTCTGTCGCATCACTGACTCGAATCTCGAGGCTGGACACCTGTCGGGATCTGATAAGGGGGAAAAAATCTGCCTTTGAAGCTCACACTTTCTCTCCTGCCCGACTTCGCCCAAAATTGGAGCGCAACCGGGCAGCGCAGGGTGGAAGCAGCGCAGTGTGGAAGGAGCGCAGTTGGGAAGGCCTTCGTGCCTTAGAAATTTTCTGGGCAGTTTTCAACGTCCTTTGCCCGAGTGCGCACAAGTCAGTGAGCGCAGCCCGACTTCGCTGCGAAGTCGGGCGGCTCAACACTTAGCCGATTTTCTGAGGTCACCATGGCAAATCGCCCGGCTGCGCACCTCCTTGAGGGCGCCGCCCGACTTCGCTGCGAAGTCGGGTGGCCCCAACACTTAGCCGTTTTCTGGATATCTTTCTCATTGACGTCGCCCAGGTGCGCATAAAATTGGGAGCGCAGCCCGACTTCGCTGCGAAGTCGGGCGGCTCAAGACTTAGTATTTTTTCTGGGCTCAGCTCCACACGTCGGCTTCCCAAGTGCGCATGGAACTAGGAGCGCAGCCCGACTTCGCTGCGAAGTCGGGCGGCTCCACACTTAGAGAATTTCTGGGCACGTTTCTGACAATCCTGCCCAGGTGCGCACAGATAGGCGAGCGCGGCCCGACTGCGCTGCGCAGTCGGGCGAACAACAACACTTAGAAAATTTTGGGCTCTTTGCCCTCTCAGAGAAACAGTCAGAAGTATGGGGGGGGGAAATGGAGAAAATGAAACTGATGGCAGAAAAGATAGGGGATAGTGGAGAAAGGGAGAGAAGAAAGAGGGAAGGGAAAGCAACATCCTTACAAAAAATTCGAAGACATGGCACCCCGTGCAAAATATGGCAACATTCCTGGCGGCTCGCGGGGTGTCGAGCTCGCCTCGATGCAACGAACCAGGCCTTTATCCTTTGGGCGCAGAGGAACTCCCTTCCCTTGCATCCTGCTGCTCCTGTTGCTGCTGCTGAGCTCCCTTTCTGGGCAACCGTTCTTCTTCGGGCTCGCTCTCAGCAGTCTCTTCTTCCGATCCTTCCTCTTCTTCTCTTTCTGAGCCTGACTGCTCAGCACCACCATCGCCCTCTTGTTCGGCAGGCTGCTCCCGCTCGCGGACGTGCTCGTATGCGGTCTTGGCCTGATCCCAAGCTGCTGCCTGGAAGGGCTCTAAATCGCTGATATCCTTCAGCGCTGCTTTGAACGCCGCAACCATGTGCACGTCAATGGTGTCATACCTCTCTCCCAGCTCCTGGAGGCAGGTGTTAATTTTGCAAAATCTTGACACCATTTGGGTCACCTGTGCCTCTTGGACTGGGTCAGTCCAGCCATCAATCTCTGATGTGTCTGCCTCAAAAAACAGCCAGTCTTGCTTTACCTGCTCTAGGGGCAGAAATTCCCCATCCTTGACAAAGCTCGGAAATCCGAGCGCAGAAAGAGTGTTGAAGGGGGCCAGGCAGATATTCATTTCGTGGTTCAGTACATCCAGCATCTTCCTGGCGGCCCTAATCTTCTCAGTTTTTTCAAAGTAATTTTGCAAGGTTACCCTCGCATCTGCCCAGTCTAGGGCAATTCGGGACATAGGAGGAAATCGGAGGCCCTTGCGCGCAAATTCTTCAAGTTTTATTGCCAAGTCCAGCCACTGCCTCGCTTGGCGTTCAGCCTCCTCTACCGCAGGCTTTCCCTGGGCAGATACTTCTTGAATTCTGGATGCGAAATCCAGGACGGACAGGGACCTGACCACATTAGTCCTGCAGTCCTGCAACAAACTAGCCCGCATCTCCTTGATCTTGTCCTTTGAAAAGGCAGCCGCCTGGGACGTTTTCTCCTTCAGCTGGGATTGAGTCTGCTTCAGCAAATCTTGCAACTGAGCAACATGCTCCAGTGCTGCCCTCTTCTCTTCTGACAGCTGTTCGGCTGTCTTCCTCTGTGTTGCCGCCTCCTGCTGGGACGCGGCAAGCTGATCTTTTAAATCTTTAATCTCTTTCTGAGCAGATTCCAGCTGCGTGGTGGCCTTGGCCAGATCCTCTTCCAGCTGTCTTGAATTGTTTTGAAGCTGAAACAGCTTCTCCTGATTCTCGAGCCGCTTAACAAGGAGATTATCAGTCTTTCGACGAATACCATTGATTTCATATTCCTCGCTTATATCGTCGAAACTCTTCTCCTTGGTTCGGTGCTCATAATCTGCCTCAGTCATCTCCCGGAGAGGCTTTTTGACTTTCGGGATTACCTTCTCCGTTCGTAGCACCCTCCTGTCCAAGTCAAACTTGGTGCGCTTCACAGGGATGGCTATTT
Source organism: Wollemia nobilis (assembly GCA_028583015.1). NCBI lineage: Eukaryota > Viridiplantae > Streptophyta > Pinopsida > Araucariales > Araucariaceae > Wollemia > Wollemia nobilis. The sequence goes on from JAQPPZ010004127.1 coordinate 735,101, forward strand.
CCTCGGCTCTTCTCTTCTTTACGCCTTGGAGGAAAGAGGCAGAACATCCTGCGGCCTTCGCGGCTAGAGGCTGGTCGTCCGTAACTTGCAGTTGTTCTCCCATTAGGTCCAGCTCTGCCAGCATAGGGTATGCCGAGGCCAAATCCTGCTGCGGCATCCTTCCTGAAAACAATGAAGCAGGAGATATTCCAAAAGATAAGGCCGCTTTTGAGGGCGACCGGGTCCTAGGGGAAACGGGCGGCTGCGTAGGAGGTGGAGATGGGGTTTTGAATGCGGCGGGTGAGCGGCGCGGCGATGTAGATACAGCTTCAGCGCTGGCCGCGGGTGAGAGGTTTAGGGTTTGACCCAGGGTTTGGAAAACGTTAGGGTCCTGGGCAAAACGTCCAAAGGAATGGGGACTGTGGAGGGACTGGGCGATAGGTGATATGGATGATGTGACTAAGGCGTGCCCTGATGCAGAGGAGGAAGGCGTTATGGCAGGGCCAACTGGGGTTTGTGAAACAGGGGAAGAGGACGTACCTGCGTGCTCCGCCTGAGCCGGTGCTTGGATGACGCCTGCTGCCCAGACCTCTGCTTCCTTCTCTGGACTATCCAGAGAGATTATTTCGGGTGCGACCGCTCCTGCCCGTGGGGCCGCTACTATCTGTTGCTGCTCTGTCTCCTTTTTCGGCCGCTTTATCTTGGTCTTCTCGCCCCTTTTTCTTTTCTTTTCTCCTGGGGCGGCAGTTTGTTCGGTGGAGGCAGAGGCGGTTGGCGCGGCGGGTAACGAGGCGCCCACGGTAAACTTGTACTTGGGCTTTGACGGAGGGATGCCCGCTACTGCTGCCTCGCCGGTTGACCCTTCTGGCTCCCTCTCCGTTTGAGGCGACTTTTCGGGAGCTGGAGGCAACATTGGGCCCACCTGAGTGCTTTTTGGCGCCTTGCTGCTGGGTGGCTTTCGAATGGACAAATGTTGTGGTGGGGGTTTCCTTTTATATCTCTTCCTGGCGCCTAGGGGAACGCAATCTCGAAATGCGAACGACTCCCATTTGCCGGCGTATTTATCATACAAGGCCGAAAAATCATCATCTATGGCCAATGTCTTTTTGTTGGATTTATCGTGTTGCGTGCGACACCTCATCTTCCAGCATTCAATGATTTTGTCCTTTTCCCAGCCGAGGGGCGCCACCTTCGTGAGGAACTTTCTGAAACCGGCTGAGTCTAGCCTGTGATCTGGATTATGCTCTGGATCGTAATCTACCTCCACACAGTAGAAGTCGTGCCATGGTGGCCATGACTGCATTCGCTCAATGTGCCACTCCAGGTCTGCCCCTGTCTTGTTGCACCTCTCTTCTATGATTTCTGCTCGAGGGCAAACATGTACAAATTTTCCCCTGACCCCAATTGGGTCGTATTTCCAACGCTGCGGTAGTTGTATCAGGCCTATGTCGAGGAGTGCCTGCTCCAGGTAGATGTGCTGCCCAATTTCATGGACTTGAATGTTCGCCCAGGTAAAAGGGTATTTGAAAATATGGCCCTTCTTTTTTCCCTGGCCAAATTCCTCCTCGACGTAGTCCATCTGCCGCGCTGTCTCCATGCCGAATTGGTGCTCAGTGCAAAAATAGGGCAGCAAGAACGACTTCCCTTTGAATCCGTAGATTCTGATAACGACGCCCTGGGTCAACCGGAAAGTATCCCCGTATTTGTATTTCCTCAGGTACTTCGTCATGGCCAGGGGAGGGCGAGACGCCTTGCCGTTGAACAGTGCCAGGGTCATTCCCAAGAATTTGAAATTGAAATCATAATAAGACCCCCTTCTATACAGCGCCTCGGTCCACTCGTATACCGGCAGCGGTGCGCCCTTCTCATCTACCCTCTTAAGATCAGGCACCCTTATTCGGTAATGCGTATGGTAAAGGCACAACCATGTGAGGAATGAGCAGTGTCGGAATTCAGTTGTCTGTTTCTATTGTATCCTAACCAGGTTTGAATGTATGGCGTACGCCACCCAGTCTGCCCAATCAAAAAATATTGGGCGCCTTCCGCTTCTCTGCGCAGTAGGGTCATAAAATTCTCCATGCAAAATACACTCTGCGAGTGCCAGATGATACGGGTGCACCATCCTGTCCGTGCCGCAGCCAAGGACCCATGCAAGGATAATATAAATATATCTGTTTTCGAACCTTTCCAGGGGTATGGGACCTGATGGCCATTGTCCAGCTGGTAGGGGACACTTCAGCTCTGAATTGAGAAATTCCCTCATCCTTCTGCTTTGACTGAATCTGCCCGCCTGCTCTTCCAAATTAATTTTCCTGACGATGGCATCAGGGTCGTATTGGAGCCTCGGGGCGAAGGCTGGCTGTACGCTTTCTTTAAAGAGGGTGAACAACACCCTTCCTTGGCAGTCGCAGACCTGCCGGGTGGCTGGTTTGTAATATGTCACAATTGCCTCAACCAGCTCCGGGCAGTGGTGGACGGGAGGGCACAAGAACCAGTACAGGTTCGATTTATATGCGGCCCCAATGTGGTGCGAGGATGAGACCTTGCCTGCCCACTTCGCGATATTGGGACGCAGTTTGGTGAGACTAATGGAGTACTCGCCATCTTTGTATTCGGCCAGGCGGTTGATGGGCGGCGGCAGAGGACCTTGCCTTTTACTTCGCCTCGACCTGGATTTCTCTTTTTGCTCTTGTGGAGCCTCGCTCTCATGAGCGCTAGACTCTGTGCGTTCCTCGGCTTCCTGCTCTGTATCACTGGATTGCGCTTGAATTGGCGCCTTCCCCTTGTCCATTCTCTGTCCTTCACTCATGGTGCCGGAGATAGAAATTACAGTCGCTGCGGACCTTAGTTTCGCACTTCTCTTCTTTTTCACTGCGCAGCTCAGATTTACACTGGTAATTCTAGTGTTCTGAGTAAGTAAGGGCCCTTTTCTAGGAATGGAAAAATAGCATTAATGGCGTGAGGGGGAATTTAAAATGATTTGCCCGAAGTAGGTAGAAAGCGCCGTTATTCCTCGGCGGCCGCGCGTGGGATCTTCTATTGGAAAGCGCACCTCGTACGCGGTTGGCCCCAATGCGCTCACCTCTTAATGACATCTGCTTTGAAATCCGCGCAATCATTCCTTAAAATCTTTGAACTTCGTGCTTTCAATGACGTCACCGCCGCCATCTGGGCACACGCTTCGAGGTACCAAACTTGAGGAAGACTCTGACCAAGTGCGCTCAAAAAGTGAGCGCGGTCGGACTTCGCGTTATGCACGGTGCGCCCTCGGGGGACCCATACTTAGAAATATTTTTTCATGCACCTTGCTCTTCAGGATGCGCCGGTCGGAGTGCGCAAAAATTTGAGTGCGCAGCCCGACTTCGCTCAGAAAATTTGCGCAGTCGGGCAAGGACACTTAGATAATTTTTCGGACTTCTCTATCCTTTCCGCTCGCTCCGAAAGGGTGCGCAGCCCGACTTGAAGTCGGGCGCCCAACACTTAGAAATTTTTAGATTCCTCTTGGTCGCTTTCTCTCTTCTTAAGCTCCCGACATCGCACAATGCAAAGAGCGAAGCCCGACTTCGCTGCGAAGTCGGGCGATTTTCCGCCTTGGTCAGACTTGAACGGCCACGCAAAATTTTGCTTCCTTTTTCATACTTAGCCTTCTCCGGACTTAAAAGCTGAAAACTAAATGACTGAAAGAAATATTTACATTCTGAAATAAACCGAACTGCAGGAAATAAATAAGAAAAATATGTACAAGGAAGGACCTCTTGGCAACCTTCAGTGATGATAGGCCTTCAGGTGGAAGCCATTAACAGGGATCGGGAGAAGCTGTCCCTCCATGTCTCTGAGCACGAATGCGTTGAATTGGTTTACCCGAGCGATCTGATAGGGGCCTTCCCAGAAGGCATCAAATTTGTCATGATTGCCCGGCTTCGCTTTGAGTGAATCCCATTTGAGCACTAAGTCCCCGATTTTGAAAACTCGGGTGGTGGTCCCTTTTGCAAACCAGCTCTGAGTTGCTTCGGCGTGCTTGGTAAAGGCCTGGTATGCCTTCTCCCTTTCCTCTTCTAGCTGCAACAGTTGACAAAGTCTGGCATCCATTGGATCCCCGTCGCCTTTCTCATCTTCTAACAACCAGAGTGCGGGCATTTCTATGTGGGTGGGCAGGACAGCCTCCTTGCCATATACAAGCGCGTAGGGAGACGTCTTGATGGATTTCTTGGAAGATATGCGATCCGCCCATAACGCTCGGTCCAGAAGTAGGTGCCACGACCTCTTATTCTTCTCCACAGTTTTCTTTATTATTTTCAAGAGGTTCTTATTTGTAGATTCTGCCAGGCCATTTCCCTGCGGATAGTAATTTGAAGACATTTTGTGGTAAATGCCATACTTGCTGGTAAACTCAGTGAGCACCGCACCTGCAAATCCTGGACCGTTATCTGTAACAATTGCCTCTGGAATCCCGAAACGGGTAATGAGGCTCTCAAGGAACCCAATGACCGTCTCTTGGTCAGCGTGCTTTGTAGGCAATGCCTCAGCCCATCTGGTAAAGTAATCTGTGGCGGTTAGGATGAACTTGTGTCCCGCCGAAGAGTTGGGCGTTATTGCCCCGATGAAGTCCAGACCCCACTGCTGAAACGGAGTCTCGGCTTGAATTGGCTGGAGGGGCAAGGGTGCCTTCCTATTTCTGTCGGCGAACCTCTAGCATTTTTCGCATTTCACACAGACTGCATGTGCGTCTGTGAAGAGGGTGGGCCAATAATAGCCGGCTTTGATAATTTTTAAGGCTGTAGGCCTTCCCGAATGATGTCCTCCGGGCATCCCAGAGTGGAACTCTCCGAGAACCTTTGGCTTGTCTGATTCCTTGACGCACCGCAACAAGATGCCGTCAATATTTCTAAAATACAGCCCCTCGGGGCGCAGTACATACTTCAGGGCGTTCAGCCTAAACCTCCTCTGTGAGGCGTTGAGATGGTCTGGACATCTCCCTGTGTTGAAGTACCACACTAGATCATTTGTCCAATCATCCTCCTCTGATAAGGAGTTGGAAAGGTTGGCCTCTATTACTGGATCCTCCCACTGGCAGGCGGAGATTTCGGCTGCAGCACTCCGGGCCAACTCTTGGCATAGAGCCCGGCCTCGGATTAGCTTCGTTGGCCGTACCTCTATGTCAAACTCTTGTATCTTGGCTATCCATCCTGCCCTCTTGTGACCTGGCTCTCCTTGGATGATGAAATTTCTGACGTCCGGATGTATCACGAAGACAGTTATCCGACTCTGGGAGACAAAGTGCTTGAACTTTCTGAGGGATCTCATAACTGCGTGCACTTGCCGCTCAATAAAATTGTATCTTTCTTCGTGCGGCTGAATCACCTGGCTTAGGAATGCTATGGGGCGCTCCTCGCCATCATCTCCCTTATGGGTTAGGACTGCGGCATAGCTTTCGAGCTCTCCCACCGCGTACAGGATGAAATCCTTGGAGTAGTCTGGATTTACTAACACTGGAGCTTGGGCAATTCTGGCCTTGATTTCTTCAAAGGCTTGTTTCCTTTCGTCAGTCCATACGAATTCAGCATTCTTTTTTAGGAGCTCGGACATGGGCTTGATTACTTGTGCAAAGTCTGGGACAAACTTCCTCACGAAGTTGATTTGGCCAAAAAATGATTGTAGCCCCTTTTTGTCAACTGGGATGGACAAGCGAAGAAGAGCTTCTGCTCTGTCAGGATCGATTGCAAGGCCCTTCTCAGAAATAACGTGTCCTAGCAGCTTGCCTTCCTTCACCGCGAAGACTGACTTCTTCGGGTTGATGGAAATGCCGAATTCACGACATCTCTCAAATACTTGCCGCAAGTGGGAGGCATGGGCCTCTCTTTTATGTGAAAACACAGTCATGTCATCCAAGTAGATGACAATGATCTTGTTGAGCAGCTCTCGGAACGCCAAGTCCATAGCCCTTTGAAATGTAGCCCCGACGTTAGAAAGACCGAAGGGCATGCGCTGATATGCAAACGTTCCCCATTTGGTGGTGAACGTTGTCTTGTGCTGATCTTCGTCTTTCACCCATATTTGGTTATAGCCGGAGAAACCGTCCAAGAGAGAGAATCTCTGAGCTCCAGCAACTACGTGGAGGATTTGATCAATTTGGGGGAGCGGATAATGATCCTTCAGTGAAGCCTGATTGAGGTTTCTGAAATCCACGCAGAGGCGGATGTCTCCATTCTTTTTCCTCACAGGGACCAGATTTGCGACCCAAGAAGAGTGCTTGATGGGGTAGATGATTTTGGCCTCCAGCATCTTCAATAATGAAAACTTCATAACTCAAGGGTGGGATACCTTTTGGGAAGGAGCCTGTTTGGGAAGATTATGAGTTTATGACCAACTCTCTTCCCTTGATGGATGCGCAAGGGACCATGAGCATGATTGATGCCAATGCAATCATAGCCAAAGGAGCCTTTCAAGAGTTGGAAGAAATGCTAGGATTAGGCGACAGGTCGAATATTTCAAAGAATTATCCAAAATGTTTGAAAGAACTCCAAATACCCCTACAATTGCCAAATCTTCTTTGGAGGATACCCAACAAGAAGATGTTCAAACAATTCAAGATATAATATGTGAGGTTATCCAAGAGGAGATGGAAGACGATAGGATGGAAATAAATTACACCCAGGTAGATAATGTTGTGGGAGTTGGCAGACCATTCTTTTGAATTGGTCAAGATGTACTAGGATGAAGCCATCAAACAGGGAAAACTGGCTTGCCAATATTATTGTCAAATATAGCAATTCAAATAGGAAGTCAACGCTGTTGAGGACAAATATATGGCAGAAAAGAAAGACTTCAGGCAATGGTCTAAAGAGAGGAAGCCACAACAATGGCTAATGAGGAAGAATGGTTCAAAGGGGCGTTAGGATACCCAATAGAATGTATGGTCGTGGCCAAAAAAAGGGACACAATAGTCAAGGATGCAACTTTGTTTTGTGGAGAAATAGACTATCAAATAATCTCAGCCAACGTCAAACTAACATCCTATTTGGTGAGTTGTTGGTTACGAATCTGCCATGAGGAAAGGATTTTGTGTGAATGCGCCCAGATTCGCCCACCAGCTAGAAAGGCCGGAAGGAAGGGATGCCTTCCGTGCCAATCTCCGGAGAAGGCCGGCTCCTTGGGGGGTTTTATGGTTTAAGCTAAGAGTGCAGGAAAGAGATAAAGGAACGGAAAGAATTTACAAATGTGATTGGAGTTGGGTGGGGGGAACTAACGGTACGGCAACACATCAATCACCATTGCTTACTGCATCATAAATACAAAGCATGACCAGGAACTGCAAAACCTAAGTATACTTTATGTATTAAGCTATGTACGCAGAGCTACAATGGTCCCCTAGCAAACATTCTCCCTACAAGGAGAACTAACAGCACGGCAATGCATCAATCACCACTACGGACAACAACATAAACGAGAAAGCAACCAAGAGATGTCGAGCCGGGTATATGTGTTATGCGAGAGAATTTATACGCATAGCTACAATGGTCCCCTAGCAAACATTCTCCCTACAAGGAGAACTAACAGCACGACAACGCATCAATCACCACTACGGACAGCAACGTAACACACAACTGATGGAACTGCTACCACATCTATTCTATGTATCCTCTAATCTATGAAGTTCAAAAGTGCTTGGCCACCAAATGCCGAAATGAATCAACAAGCCATGACACAAGCAATGCTTTAGGTATATCTGACCACCAAATGCTGAAACGAATCAACGAGCCGTGACACAGGGAAACGTAAAGCATAAATGTAAAGGAGAGGCAGCATAAAAAATAAAAGCCAGAACAGAACCAGGCATACAATTTATATTTATAAGCGAAGCACGGTTACAATGGTTCCCTAACAGACATTCCCCTTCCACCTCTTACAATGAAAACATGGTGGGTTTTTATAGCCCGAGTCCCTCCCGTTACATTAATGGGCACAAAGTCCCGAGTCAAACACTAGCTGACAAAAGCGGCGAAGGAGCTGCAAATGCTGACCTTTGTCGGACCGGACTGTACCCGCAGCATGGTCTTCCTGGAAGCTGGACAGCTACGTGGCAGCGTGTTGGGTAGAACTTCTTATCGGCAGGAATGCGGGCAGCTGGAGCGGGTAGAACCTCCAATCAGCTTTAAATGAGGCCACTGGCATAGGTAGTGCAGCCCATGCTCGTCCTTTTGCTCGGCACGTCTTGGCTCAAATCCCGAAGCTGGACACTTGTCAGATGATGGATGATGCTGTTTGACACGTGTCTGCCTTGAAAGGCAGTTTATCCAACTTCGCCTGGGATCAGAGCGCCATCGGGTTGCGCGGGCAGAAAACAGCGCAGTCGGGAAGGCCTTCATGCCTTGGGTGTATTTCCGAGTTTGTTTCCCTACTGCGCACCTGTCAAGGGCGCACTCCGACTTCGCTGCGAAGTCGGACTGCGCACAGGTGAAAGCTGATTTCTGCCGCCGTACGGACTTCGCTCCGACACTTAGTCATTTTCTGCCAGCCTGCCAGCCTGCTACAAGGTGCGCCCAGAAAGAGGGCGAAGTCGGACTTCGCACCAAAGCGGGCGAAGTGCGGACTCGCACCAAACGGGCGAAGTACGAACTTCGCACCAACACTTAGCCATTTTCCAGGGCAACTGCTGTCAAATTTGAGATCCAACTGAGGGGCTCCAAGAAAGGGGGGAAGAAAGAGAATGTAGGGAAGAGAGAAAAAGGGAGAGAAGAAGAAAGGGGAAGAGAGGAAGAGGGAAAAGGAAGAGCAGCACTGCTACAAAACTGAAAACATTGCACCCCGTGCAAAATGTGGCAACATTTCTGGCGGCTCGCGGGGTGTCGAGCTCGCCTCGGCGCAAAGAATCCATGCCTTCATCCATTGGGTGCAGAGGAACTTGCTTCCCCTGCCTTTTGCTGCTCTAGTTGTTCTCCTCGTGGCAACTGTTCTTCAGATTCACCTTCGTCAGTTGCCTCCTCAGAACCATCTTCCGAAGGCTCTCCAGCTTTGCTTACGCCTCGCAGATGCGGTTGTATGCGGCCTGGGCTTGGCCCCAGGCTTCTGCTTCAAATGGCCGGCGGTCAGCAACTTCTTCTAATGCTGCGTGGAAAGCAGAGACCGCGTGCAGGTCGATGGTGAGGTATCTTTTTCCTAGCTCCTGGAAGTAGGAGCTGATCTTGCAGCATTTGGACACCATCTGGGTGACCTGACTTTCTTGAATTGGCTCGATCCAGCTATCAATTTCAGCTGTATCTGCCTCAAAGGACCGCCAATTCTTTTTCACTTGTTCAAGGGTGAGAAACTCACCATTCTCAACAAAGCCTGGGCACCCTAGTTCGGAAAGAGCGTGAAAGGGAGCCATACAAATGTCTCTTTCATGTTCAAATGCGTCCAGCATTCGTGTGGCAACGCTCACCTCTTCCACTTTCTTAAAATATTTATGCAAGGTTACCCTTGCATCTGCCCATTCTGCAGCGAATGAGGACATGGGGGAGAATTGGAGGCCATCGCGCTCGCGCTCTTGAAGATTTATTGCCAGGTCCAGCCATTGCTTCGCCTGGCGTTCGGCCTCCTCTACCACAGGCTTTCCCTGGGCAGAAACTTCTTGAATTCTGGATGCGAAATCCAGAACTGACATAGCCTTATACGTGTGGGGCTTGCATCCCCGCAGCAGATCAGCTCGCATCCCCTTAACTTTGCTCTTTGAAAAGACCGTCGCTTGAGATGCTTTCTCTGCAGAGAAATCTGCTCCAAGGCTGCCTACTTTTCCGTTGCGGCTTCTTGCTGAGAAGCGGCCAGTTGGGCTTTTAATTCATCTATTTCTCGCTGCGCCGCTTCCAGCTGCTCAGTGGACCTGGACAGGTCCTCTTCAAGCTGTCTTGTCTTATCCTGCAACCCGAAAAGCTCTTCCTGTTCCTCCAGATTTTTGACAAGGAGATTATCCGCTTTACGGAGGATTCCCTGAATCTCGTGTTGCGAGCGAATATCATCAAAGCTCTTCTCCTTTGTCTGGAGCTCGTAGTCCGCCCTGGTCATTTCCCGGAGAGGCTTCTTCACTTTCGGGATTAGCTTCTCTGTTGTAAGCACTCTCCTCTCGAAGTTAAACTTGGTGCGCTTTACCGGGGCGGCTATCTCTTCAGGTCTCCTCCGCTTCAGGTTTTGGAGGAAAGAGATAGGGTATTCTACAGCTCTCGTTGCCAGAGGCAAATCGTCCGTATTCTGGAGGTCGTCCATGAAGTCTGGTTCCCCCAGCCTAGGGTTCTGCTGAGACGTCTCTCCTGCGGGAATGGAATCAGGAGGAACCGGACGGACTTTGGAAGGATCGGCCGCTTCTGAGGGCGACCGGGGAGTGGAGATGGGAGCGGCTGATGCTGAAAGGGTTTCAAGCGGCTGAGGCGGTGGATGTAACGGTGAATGCACGGCTTCAGCACTAACCTCAGGCGAAGGGTTTGGGGTTTGACTCAGAGATAGGGAAACGTTGGGGTTCTGAGCAAACTGGTCGAAAGAGTGGGGGCCGCTAGAAGGGTGTGGAGACGGGGAGGAAGATGCGGCCACGACTTGCTCGGATTGAGCGGGAGATGGAGTAGGAGTAGGGCTAGATGAGACCAGAGAGAGTGGGGCAGCAAACGTACCTGCGGGCTCCGCCTGAGCCGATGTTGGATGGATGTCTGCGATTCTGGTTCCGGCGGCTGGCTCGGGACTGCCCAGAGAAACAATCTCTGGAGCGGCTGAACGCGGCTGCGGCTCTGCGACTGGCTGCTGCACTGTCAGACTAGGTCGCCTGATCTTTTCAACTCTCTTCCTCTTTTTATTTTCCGGAGCGATGGCTGGATCGGGGGAAGGAGATGAAGCAGGTGCAGCAGGCGCTGATGTTCCCACGGTAAACTTGTACCGGGGTTTGACTTGCAGAAGGTCTGCCGCAACCGGTCTGCTCTCTGGCGGCGCTGGCGTCTTTTGTGCCTGAGGAATCACCTCGGGCGTTACCTTGATTAATTTCTTCGCCTTTTCAGGCGCCGCCTTGGAAGCCACGGGCTGCATTGGGTCCACTTGGATGTCTGCTGGGCCCGCGCTGGCAGTTGCCGAAGTGTACAACTGTTGGGAGGAAGACCCTCCTTTATAACCCTCAAAGGGACCTCGGGGAACGTAATCTTGATATGCGAATGGCCGCCAGCTGTCATGGTGCTGGTCATATAGGGCTGAAAAGTCGTCATCAACGGCCAGATTTCTCCTGGTGGATTTGTCGTGCTGCGTGCGGCACCTCATCTTCCAGCATTCAATAATCTTTTCTTTTGGCCAGTTAAGGCCTGCTATCTTGGAGATGAATTTTTTAAACCCTGGAGAAGAGAACTTGTGGTCCGGGTTTCGCTCGGGGTCATATGCTACCTCCTCGCAGTAAAAATCCTGCCACGGAGGCGAAGCTTCCATCAAGTCAATTTCCCAGTCGAGGTCAACATGGACCACATCGCATCTGTCTTCGATTATATCCGCCCGGGGGCAGATATGCGTGAACTTTCCCCTTATCCCGTACGGGTCGTACTTCCAGCGCTGCGGCAACAGAATCAGGCCAATGCGAAACAGCTCCTGCTCGAGATAGACATGCTGTCCTACCTCGAAAATCTCAACGTTCGCCCAGGAAAGAGGATATTGAAAGATCTGACCCCTTTTCTTTCCCAGGCCGAACTCCTCCTCAACGTAATCCATCTGACGGGCAACCTCCATCCCAAACGGATGATCCGTGCACCAGTAGGGCAGCAGATGAGGTTTGCCCTTGAATCCGTAGATTCTGACCACAATCCCCTGCGTCAGTCTAAAAACGTCCCCGAGCTTCTGATTCAGCAAAGAGTTCGTCATTTCCCGCGGGGGGCGAGGGATCTCGCCATCGCTGAAGACTGACATGACCAATCCCAGAAAGTTGAAGTTAAACTTGTAGTAAGACCCTTTCCGGTATAGGTCATCCGTCCAGTCATAGACGGGCTGTGGCTCTCCCCTCTCATTGACCTTCTTCAGGTTCGGGATCGGCATCCGGGAGTGCAAATGATACAAACATAGCCAAGCTAGGAAGGAACTGAACCGAAATTCAGTGGACTGCTTCTTCTGGAGCTTCACCAGGCTGGAGTGGATGGCGTATGCAAGCCAATCCGCCCAGTCGAAAAAGATGGGGCGCTTTCCACTTCTCTGCGTTGCTGGTTCGTAGGATTCTCCACACAGGAGACATTCTGCCAGCGCTAGCTGGTACGGATGTACCAGCTCATCAGAGTCGCAGCCGAGGACCCACGCCAGAATGGTGTATAAATATTTGCTCTGAAACCTCGCCAAGGGCATGGGGCCGGTTGGCCACTGTCCAGCTGCAAGCGGGGCGTTCAGCTTTGAATTGAGGAAATCCCTCATCCTTTTTGTATGCATGAAGCGTCCCGCTTGCTCGCCCAGATTTATCTTTCTGACGATTGTCTTTGGAGTCATACTCCAACCCTGGGGCGAAAGCTGGTTGGACAGTCTCCTTGCGCAGCGCGAACAAGGGTTTACCGCTGGAGCTGCAAATTTTCCGGGTAGCTAGTCCGTAATGTCGACAATCAGGTCTACCAGCTCCGGGCATTGATGGACAGGAGGGCACAAGAACCGGAAAAGGTTTGACTTGTACGCCGCCCCGAAATGGTGAGAGGGCGAAACCTTGTCAGCCCAACTCTCCACATTTGTCCGCAGCTTAGTCAGGCTCATAGAAAACGAGCCGTCCTTGTATCCCGCCAGGTAATTTACCGGAGGTGGTGGGGCTTGCCCACGCTGTACTTTCTTTGGCCGGGACTTTGACTTTCGCTCCGGCGGTGTTTCACTTCTGAAAACACTTGGCTGCGGTAAATCCTCGGGTTCGCACCCTTCGCTGGATTGCGCTGGCATTGGCATCTTTCCTCTGTCCATCTCTCCGAAACAGCAATAATTACGAATTCAGGGCGTCTGCAGCAGATTTCGCAGTCACAGGAATAATCTGCACGATTTGGCATGTCTGGATGCATCGGACCCCCTTTTCTAGATAATGACGTCATTAATGTCGCGCAGGAGGGGGTAGGTCGGCTGGCAAGTGAAGGAGTTATGTTTCTTGGGTGGCCGCGCAGGAGAATGTTTTGAAAAATGTATCCCGGCTGCCGTGCCATGCTTCTTTGATTGCACTTTCATTGAGGACTGTGCAATCATTAAATTTATCTTGAACGTTGCGCCATGGCTGACGTCACTGCCGCAATCTGGGCACACTGCTCAAGAAAAAACCCCTTGGTGCGGAAACCCATCTCAAACCGTCGCAATGCGCCTTGGGCCCAGGCTTGGAACTTTTTAGAATATTTTATTCATTTTTTTTTAAAAAACTGTCCGAGCTGGCCCAGAAAACAAGGCGCAATCGGACTTCGCCCAAAGTTGGGCGCGATCCGACTTCGCCAGCGCAGTCGGACTTCGCCCAAAAATCGGGCGCAGTCCGAACTGCGACTTGCATTGAGACTGTTTCCCTCTTCTTTTCTTACTGCGCCCAAGGATTGAGCGCAGTCCGGCCCTTTGCAAACTTCGGAAGAATTGGCGAGTACTTAGAGTTTTATTGCCTCTTGGGACCGGGTGCACGAGCTGCGCTAAGAAAATGGAGCGCGTTCGGACTTCGCCCGAAGTTCGGGCGAAGTTCGAACTTCGCGCGAAGTTTGCACTTCGCGCGCGAGCTGCGCGCAGTTCGTACTTCGCGCGCAAGCCGGCCGAAGTCGGACTTCGCGCGCGAAGTCGGACTTCGCTCAAAACTGAGCGCAGTCCGATCACTCGTGCCCTTGCAGTTTTCTCCCTTCAAACTTCGCTCTTTGGCTGGCGCGCAGCCCGACTTCGCTGCGAAGTCGGGCAGCGGCCAACACTTAGCCGTTTTTTTGCTTTCTTCTTCACTCAAGCAGCCCCTTCACGAACTTCGCCCCTTCTGAGGGGCGACAACAGACTTCGCTGCGAAGTCTGTATTCTCTCCCATGTCGCAGTTTGGCTCAAACAAAATAAAAAACTGAAAGCTGGAAACTGTACATGCTGGAAAAGCAAAAATGCATAAGGGAAATTTTTACAAAGAAGGGCCACTCGGGCACCTTCGGCAGCGGTAAATTTTTAAGTGGAACCCGTTAACAGGGATAGGTAAGAGCTGACCCTCCATATCCCGAAGTACATAGGCATTGAACTGGTTCACCCGGGCAATCTGATAAGGGCCCTCCCAGAGAGCATCAAACTTCCCGTGGTTGCCCGGCTTCGCCTTATATGAGTCCCACTTCAGCACCAGGTCCCCGATTTTAAAAACTCGGGCAGTGGTGCCTTTTGCAAACCAGCCTTGAGTGGCTGCAATATGATTAGTGAAGGCCTGGTATGCTTTTTCTCTGTCTTCTTCCAACTGCAGGAGTTGGCACAGTCTGTCGTCCACCGGGTCTCCACTGCTCCTGTCTTCGTCCAACATCCATAGGGCAGGGATTTCAATGTGGGATGGCATGACAACCTCTTTGCCATAGACGAGCGCATAGGGGGACGTTCTGATGGATTTCTTGAATGAAACTCTGTCCGCCCACGGCGCCGGTTCGGGAGTAAATGCCAAGTCCGCTTGTTTCGTCAATGGTCCTCCGGATGATTTTCGGGGAGGTTCTTGTTAGTAGACTCGGCAAGGCCATTCCCTGCGGGTAGTAATTAGAAGACATCTTGTGATAAATGCCAAGTTTGCCAGTGTACTCCGTGAGTATAGCGCCTGCGAATCCCGGACCATTGTCTGTCACAATTGACTCTGGAACCCCGAAGCGGGTAATCAGACTCTCAAGGAACCTGATGACCGTTTCTTGGTCTGCGTTCTTGGTCGGGATTGCAGCGTAACTTTCGGGTTCTCCCATCGCATAAAGGATGAAGTCCTTGGAGTAGTCCGGGTTTATCAACACCGGAGCTTGCGCAATTCGAGCCTTGATTTCCTCGAAGGCTTGCTCTCTCTCATCAGTCCATTCGTAAATTGTATCTTTTTTCAGCAGTTCGGCCATAGGCTTGATCACCTGTGCGAAGTCCGGAATGAACTTCCGCACGAAGTTAATCTGACCGAAGAAGGACTGCAGCCCTTTTTTATCGATGGGGGCTGGCAAGCGAAGGAGGGCTTCTGCTCTGTCAGGGTCAATGGCGAGGCCTTTCTCGGAGATGACATGTCCCAGCAGCTTTCCTTCTTTTACCGCGAAGACAGACTTCTTCGGGTTTATAGAAATGCCGAATTCTCGACACCTCTCAAATATTTGCCGTAGGTGGGAAACATGATCCCCTCTTTGGTGAGAGAAAACAGTCATGTCATCAAGGTAGATAACAATGATCTTATTGAGCAGCTCTCGGAAGGCCAGGTCCATGGCCCTTTGGAATGTGGCACCAGCATTGGATAAGCCAAAAGGCATGCGCTGATAGGCGAACGTCCCCCACTTGGTGGTGAACGCCGTCTTATGTTGGTCCTCATCTTTGACCCAAATCTGGTTGTAGCCGGAAAATCCATCTAAAAGTGAGAATCTCTGGGCTCCAGCAACGATATGTAGAATCTGGTCGATTTGGGGAAGCGGATAGTGGTCCCTGAGGGAAGCCTGATTCAGGTTTCTGAAGTCGACACAGAGACGAATGTCGCCATTCTTTTTCCTCACGGGCACCAAATTCGCGACCCAGGATGAATGTTTGATGGGGTAGATGATTTTGGCCTCCAGCATCTTCAAGAGCTCGGCTTTCATCATGGCCTCAATCTTCGGATTCACGGCCCTCTGCTTCTGTCGGAATGGCTTGGCGCCATCCTCTAGCTCAATGGTATGCTGGATTACATTTCTGTCATACCCCCTCAAATCCTCGTAGCACCAGGCCACGATGTCGGGGAACTCTTGGCACAGTGATCTGATCTGCTCAAGTTCCTCCGAGGTGCAGTCTGTCCCGACCTTGATAGTTTTACCAGGTTCAAGTTCCAGGTCGGCATACTGCTTCGGGTCTACTTTGATCCTGTGAGATATTGCTCTGTCATTCTGATCAAATAGACTCTCCAATGTAATCAGTCCTTTTGGGACATGATTATTTTTAAGCTGTATCAACCCCTCATATTGCTCGTCATCAGGGTCTCTACCTTCGATTGAACCAACTTCGTTAACCAAAAATGTGACGATCTCCTCGTCACAACTGAACACCTGCCAGTGGGTGTCCTTATCAGGCACAGAAGGCCTGTAAATAGTGCGAACCGGCTTCGGTTTCTGGACAACGTCATCAGCCGGAACGTACCTGGCTCCAACAGACGCCAGAATGTCAGCGTGTTTGTTTTTCTCACGCGATATCGCCTTGACATTCAACGAGTCGAACGACTCCATCAGGTCCCACACCCGGTTGCGGTACGCCCTAAGATAGTGTTGTTTGGAGGCGCACTTGTTCGTAACCTGGTGACACACCAGCTCTGAATCTCCAAAGATCTGCAGGTGTTTAATCCCCAGCCTCTCCGCCTTTCGCAAACCCAAGCACAGGGCTTCGTACTCCGCCGAGTTGTTAGTGCAGCTCCAGGCCAACCTGTAGGTATAGTCCTTCTGGATTCCGGTCGGAGAAACCAGAAGCACCCCTGCACCGGCGCCATTTTTGCATCGCGCGCCGTCAAAGAAAAGCTTCCACAGCTTCTCAGGTGCAGGTCCTACTTCCTTTGCAGCTGACTTGTCAAGCCTCTCGGGCTGTACGATGGAGTAACAGCCCTGCTCTGTCTCAATTACGGCATTGAAGTCCCGCAAAGAGAACTCATCTTCAAGCTGTAGCACTTCGAAGGCTTGCTCTGTCAGCTCTCTCGTCACCGGCTCTTCCTCCGACAAGCTGGACCATGCAGTCCAACTCTCCTCCGGGTATCTTCTCTACTAGGAAGGTGGAAGGCTTCTCATTGAAAATTTTCAGTCTCCTTCCTTTGAAGGGCACTTCCATGTGTGAGTAGTCTAGAGACAGGTACCCGCCCAACTTCGCAGTGAACTCCCGAGAGAGACACATGCCGAAGTAGGGAGCCAAGTCAACAACCACGACCTCTTGGATGACCACGATGTCGAGAGCCTTGTGCAGCCGGATAGGGATGTCCTTTATGACACCAAGTGTCTTGACAGGGGTGCCGTCTAATTGCAGCACGCCTTGGCTGCTCCGTGTGTACTCCATCCCGATCTCATCGCAGACGGCCTTCGGCATCACAGTCGTGGAAGCACCAGAATCCACCATGCAGTTGTGAACTATGTGCCCTTGCATCCGTAAAGACAGATAAAAGGGAGGCGGTCTGTTCTTCCCAGTGGCCGAGGCTGTCGGAGGTTGAACCGGGACAGCGAGGCTGTATCGCTTGCCGCTCTTCATGTTCTTCAGAGATTCTTGCAGCAGATCCACCTGGCCTGGGAGCAGAAGAGCATCGTACATGCTGATTCTAGCAGGTGTTCTTTTCAACTCGTCTACTATCCTGTAGCCCGAGGTGCTAGCTCCTTCTGCTTCTTTTGTCGGCTCATACTTCGTCCGGTACTGCTGGGTAGCCTCAACTCGCTGTCTCTTGGTCAGAGACGGGTACTTCAGCTTCTCCTGGGCTTGTTCTTTGGTTTCAGCTGGAGGCTGAGGTACGGGAGCTTTAGCCGGAACTGGAGCTTTTGCTATAGGAGGCTTGGCTGGAACAGGGGCAGCCTTTGCCGGAGGAGGCTTGGCTGGAGCTTTATCTTTGGATGCCTTCTCCTGGGCTGTGTAGGGCCACAGCCGTTTGTACGGTGGCAGCCCACCGGGCTGCGGTTTTTCTCTTCTGGCATAAACTTGCAAAGGCTTGGCAGCATCTGCGGTTTTCTTTTCTTCCTTGGCGGGCGGCACTAGATTCTCCTCTGGGAGGGCAAAGTTGGCTTCGCCGTCCAGGATCATGTAGAGTTCATCGTCCTCTATGGCGCTGCCGGCCAAAGTCTGGATGTAGTGTTGGTGCAAAGTGCAGTCTTCCTCCGAATGCGGGTCATTGCACGTAGTGCACCAGTTAACCTGGTCGGAAGGACCAGGCGGGTCTTCTATAGCAGCATTTCTCGGAGGCGGACGCCTCTGCAACTGGTGCTCCGGGGGCTTGTCTTTTGTCAGCGCCGGGGGCGCATATGGCCTCCTAGGAGCGAGGTCCATCTGGGCCTGCTTCTTCTTCAGAGCGGTCATGTCATTGGACATGGCATGATATCCCGAGGCCAAAGCCCGCACCTCCTGGAGGATTGTATTCTGAATGCTACTGTCAGGAGGCGGCAACTGTGCCGGTGGAGGCAATGCGGCTAATGGAGGAGGGTTGGAATAAGGTGCGTACTGAGGGGGAGCAGGAAGTGCTGGAAAATGCGGAGCAGGAGGCGGGTGAGGATAATGCAATTGAGGCGGGCCGTAAGGAGTTACGACCGGCGCCGGATTCCATTCTTCGTTGGGGTTGCTGTCCCGATGTGGACGGCGCACCACCGAAGCGAGGAGGATACTGGGATGCGGGGAAGTCGGGATGAATGGGTTCCTGCACCCTGGACGGGAGTCCGCCGATAGAAATAATGTCGGCTTCGGCTTGTCGGGCAGCCTCGTACGGAGCGGAAACTCGTCTATTACGGCAATCTTCGGCGGCGAGGCATATGTCCGAGTTGAAGGATCTCGAGATAGTAGTGAGCAGCCATGCCGGTTGAAGGCCGAAGTTCGCGAGGTACCCGTTTCCAGGATCTCGCAAACCTGATGTTAAAGTCAGACACCTCCTCTTGAGGGTGTCTCTGGATACTTTGGAACTGATGCAGCAAAGAAGTAGGGTCAGCAGACTCGTTGCATCCTTTCACGAGCCTTCTGGCAAGCTGGGGCCACCCTGTGATGGATCCCTCTGGCAGCGATCTCCACCAGTAGAGAAGCTTTCCCCTCAGGGAAAGGGCCAGCAGACGGGTCTTCACACTCTCATCAGTAATGGAATGTAATGCGGCCAGGGCAAGGATGTCCTGGATGTGCTCGTACGCCGTCTTGCCGTAGCCGTCGTATGTAGGGATAGACTTTAAAGCAGCAGGGGGCACAACTTGCTGTCCGACCAGGGCCAAGGGCCCTGTAGAGTCCACCGCCGGGAAGAGATCATCGTCATTCTGCTGTTGAGCAGCCATTTCTTCTTCTTCTCCTCCGTCGGTTGTGTACTCAGTGTCGGTACTTTCCGAGGATGCAGATGCCTCTTCTTCCTCGGCCTCTTCTATTTCGTACTCAGCTCCTCCGACCTCGGCTTCGGCTTCTTCTTGAATTTCAGCCTCGGCTTCGTCGACACGAGCTTGCGGATCAGCCCGGCCTGGCAATTTCGCCTCGAGCGTTGATGTCCAGTTCGTAAAAGTCAGGCGGGCTTCTCGGATCCCTTGCTCGCCACCTTCTTGTTTGCATGAAGGTGCTAGGACCGGTCTTTCAGACTCAGAGGATTTGTTCGTGCAGAGTCGCCAGGTGTTCTGATTTTGAACAGCAATGAAGCGAACACCAGTGCTTCGATTCTGTTTGGGGGTGGGAAACTTCCTTGGCCCACCGAGTGCTCAGAAACTGTTGCGCCAGGTGGGGACTGATCAGAAAATCTCTCTTCAAATGTGGGACCCTGGTCCCACCGGGCGTGCCAGAGAAACTGTTGGTTACGAATCTGCCATGAGGAAAGGATTTTGTGTGAATGCGCCCAGATTCGCCCACCAGCTAGAAAGGCCGGAAGGAAGGGATGCCTTCCGTGCCAATCTCCGGAGAAGGCCGGCTCCTTGGGGGGTTTTATGGTTTAAGCTAAGAGTGCAGGAAAGAGATAAAGGAACGGAAAGAATTTACAAATGTGATTGGAGTTGGGTGGGGGGAACTAACGGTACGGCAACACATCAATCACCATTACTTACTGCATCATAAATACAAAGCATGACCAGGAACTGCAAAACCTAAGTATACTTTCTGTATTAAGCGATGTACGCACAGCTACAATGGTCCCCTAGCAAACATTCTCCCTACAAGGGGAACTAACAGCACGACAATGCATCAATCACCACTACGGACAACAACATAAACAGAAAGTAACCAAGAGATGTCAGAGCCAGGTATATGTGTTATGCAGAGAATTTATACGCACGGCTACAATGGTCCCCTAGCAAACATTCTCCCTACAAGGAGAACTAACGACACGGCAACGCATCAATCACCACTACGGACAGCAACGTAACACACAACTGATGGAACTGCTACCACATCTATTCTATGTATCCTCTAATCTATGAAGTTCAAAAGTGCTTGGCCACCAAATGCCGAAATGAATCAACAAGCCATGACACAAGCAATGCTTTAGGCACCTGACCACCAAATGCTGAAACGAATCAACGAGCCGTGACACAGGGAAACGTAAAGCATAAATATAAAGGAAAGGCAGCATAAAAAATAAAAGCAGCAGAACAGAACCAGGCATACAATTTATATTTATAAGCAGAAGCACGGTTACAATGGTTCCCTAACAGACATTCCCCTTCCACCCCTTACAATGAAAACATGGTGGGTTTTTATAGCCCGAGTCCCTCCCGTTACATTAATGGGCACAAAGTCCCAGTCAAACACTAGCTGACAAAAGCGGCGAAGGAGCTGCAAATGCTGACCTTTGTCGGACCGGACTGTACCCGCAGCATGGTCTTCCTGGAAGCTGGACAGCTACGTGGCAGCGTGTTGGGTAGAACTTCTTCTCGGCAGGAATGCGGGCAGCTGGAGCAGGTAGAACCTCCAATCAGCTTTAAATGAGGCCACTGGCATAGGTAGTGCAGCCCATGCTCGTCCTTTTGCTCGGCACGTCTTGGCTCAAATCCCGAAGCTGGACACTTGTCAGATGATGGATGATGCTGTTTGACACGTGTCTGCCTTGAAAGGCAGTTTATCCAACTTCGCCTGGGATCAGAGCGCCATCGGGTTGCGCAGGCAGAAAACAGCGCAGTCGGGAAGGCCTTCATGCCTTGGGTGTATTTCCGAGTTTGTTTCCCTATTGCGCACCTGTCAAGGGCGCACTCCGACTTCGCTGCGAAGTCGGACTGCGCACAGGTGAAAGCTGATTTCTGCCGCCGTACGGACTTCGCTCCAGCACTTAGTCATTTTTCATGCCAGCCTGCTACAAGGTGCGCCCAGAAAGAGGGGCGAAGTCGGACTTCGCACCAAAACTGGGCGAAGTACGAACTTCGCACCAAAACTGGGCGAAGTGCGAACTTCGCACCAAAACTGGGCGAAGTGCGAACTTCGCACCAACACTTAGCCATTTTCCAGGGCAACTGCTGTCAAATTTGAGATCCAACTGAGGGGCTCCAAGAAAAGGGGGGAAGAAAGAGAATGTAGGGAAGAGAGAGAAAGGGAGAGAAGAAGAAAGGGGAAGAGAGGAAGAGGGAAAAGGAAGAGCAGCACTGCTACAAAACTGAAAACATTGCACCCCGTGCAAAATGTGGCAACGGTGACCATGGGAATGGATATGGAGAGTAACCTAGAAGAAGTGTTGGTGAAGCATCCCAAAGAAAAGATGTTCGAGGAGATGGAAAGGTACTAGAGCAATACTATCCTCAGCGTCTGTGAATATGCAGAAGATGGAGTCATAGACTTCTATAATCATCTTTGTTATATAGAGGAAAAAGTAAAGGAGGCTATGAGGGTGCTTGGCCCAATAAAGAGAAGTTCCAATTAGTTTCGTTGAATGTCTAGAAGTCATCAATATCAATAATCAGGCAAATTGATAAACAACTCTGCTTTTGGAACATTGATGTGGGAAAAGGAAGCTCAAGGCTGAAAAACATAGATTTTGTGGAAAACCAAGGCACAAACAAAAACAATTAACCTCACAGATTTCCCATGGGGAATCTAAAATGCACTCTATTCTATAATAATTTATTTAATTTTGTGAAGTCATAATATTTGATGAGCCTCATAAAGGCATTGGTGATGGCCCAATTTAGTAATAGCTTAGATAAAGGGCCATCACATTAGATAAAGGGCCATCACCTACTGTTTCCTATAAATTGAGAGTGATCGATGAAAGATGGTCGTCCATTTTTGTATTGCAAGGAGTATTTGTTGTTAGACTAGCATTATAGGAGTTGATTGTAAGGAAATGATCCTTTTTATTACAAATGTAACAAAGAAGTCTGGGATTTCTGCTGTAATCTTTTGTGCTTGCATGTGCTGAAGCTATCATACATGAATGGTATTTGTTTTTCTCTTTCTAGCTGGTTTAAATTCGTAAAGGTGTTTGATAGAAAAGTCTTATAGAAGTTTTATCAGGGGGATCCTTGTGAGATTGCTGAAATTTCGTGATATTTCTTCTTGCATGCAAATTTACAATTGATTTATACGGATATTGCTGTGAACATCTCTTTGAATAGATTGCAAGTTGAAGAGTGGCAAATATTTTTGCATCAATATCTCTTTTATCAAGTATTTTTCTCTAATAAAAATCCGTGCAAGTTGTATATGCGTAAATCCTCCTTGTACAATGGATAATACCACTCAGATGATAACATGTAGCTACTGCAAATACTTTTTCACTTTCTGCATGTCAACATTTTGTGATGTGTGTTAGGCCCTAAAGGCATTGATTCATTGTAGATTGGTGCTATGTTAGATTTTAGGCTGAACTTACCTCATGTTAAGACTGTCTGGAAATACAAAAAATAGTTAAGGGGACCACCCCTCTTACAGAAAAACAGAAGGAGATTTTTATTGATTTCCCTAAACTGCACCCACAAATGCAATTTGCGGGCCAACACACTCATATGTATAGAACATGCTTGATGCACCTTAACATTGAATTGGGTAGAAACTATAACCTTCTTGGTGGCATTAAGAGAAATGATGACCTTCATCTACGAGTTTTTACATAGATTTTTGAAGTTAAATCTTGTTGGTTAGATGTGCTCTTGTTCAAACATTTGAAAACGCTCTTTTATTGGCTTTGTATGCCAACTGTTTTCCCTTTTTAATTTCTCAGTGCAGCTTGGTTTTTGCATATGTGAATTACCTCAAATACCTTATGGGCTTAGTAGGCCTGTTGTTTCACATTATAATAATGTGAATTACCAAATTTGCATGTGTACTTATCCCTTGCTGCAGGTTATTTGCGCTGGAAACAGGAAAAGAGGGATTTGTTCTGTGATCATCATCTTTAGTTTTCCAGGCAAATTGTGTGTATGAATGGATGGCCTTTGGATGCACAATGTTAGTGACTTTATTCACAATATTGCTAATCATCAAATATCTATCCTTTAGAAAATCTTCCATTAGAAATATTGTGGTGTTCTGTACATGTCTTCCTTGGCAATCTTTTCAAGGACCAATCCAGTAAGGATCTATCTGTTGCATTACCATAGTTCTTGAGTATGATTGTGTCGAGAGATATAAATTTAATATAACGCATCAAGATTGGATATTTCTTAACGTGTGGTGCAAGTAGCAACGTTATAACAATCATTTTTAATTAAAGTAGATCATGGGGCATATTTTGCTATTTTTTTAAATTTTTGCTTGAACACGTTAGGATGCACATATATAATTACATGCATAAGATACAAAGCACTAAGTTTACCTTTTGAGAAAAAGTTATTCAACATTTATCATGTCTTCCACGACTCTTCTCACTTTGTTTTACATTTCATATCTTCTAGATAATTCATTTGTGTTAAAATTCATCATTCCTATCATTAATGAAGCAATGTTTTTTTTTTGAAGAGGTTGAAAAGCGGGGGCATATCAGGGGCCACCCTTCCCGTGAATTGAACTTGGGTCTCCATTAAGAGAGCCCAATGACTTTTGCCATTGCGGTGTCCCTGCCGGGACAATGAAACAATCTCTTTACAAAATGAATTGCTTACATAAAATTCAAGTTCACTCGTTTCAATTGTTTTTCTATGGTAGAAAATCTATTTACCTTTATATTAATCAGTTTACATGTATTTTAGTCTTGACATATTTTTGCATGGATTTATGTAGCTTCTGGAGCAGTTTAAGCCTAGCACTCCATGGAGAAGACCTGTATGGAACAAGGGAATGCCCCAGCCAAAACCAGCAGACTTTTCATATACGGAGCTAGAAGATAAGTTGATTGAGGAATTTTTAAATCTCCGTTTTGCACCCAGGTAACTGTTTTCATCTATGATTTCACATTTGCTTGTCTTTGAAAACACATTTTGTAGATAAACATTTTGGCATGTTCATTATTTTCAATGAATTAGCAGTATGTGAAGACCAGAATCACTTGTGGTATCTGGCTCTCTGATGAGGGCATCTCATTCCCAGGTTAGATTTATTTCTTCCTAGGTTATAATATTAGTTAATAAACTTAATGCGAGTCTTAGTTGGCTTTGTTATTAGTTGTTAGTTGCAATTAGGATTAGTTAGCTATTTGTTAGCTAATGGTTAGGGTTGTTAAGCATCTTGTTTGATCTTCCTCCCTATTTGTGCTCCTACGCATTTTGAGCATATTGTTGCCCAATTTGTGCGGGGGGTTATGTAATTTGGGCATTTCTATGCCTATTTAAGCAATGCTTATGAATTAAACATCAATTTGGTTTCTGGACCTTCTCATTTGGTATCAGAGCACCGATCCTCAAGTGCTGCATTTGGGGCCTCCATTTTGGTTCCATTTGGCTATTTTTGTTAGCGACATTCAATTTGGAATGCGATTGCTCCATTTGGCTATTTTGTTGGAAATTCATCAATCAAGCAATTTTCATATTTTACAAGCATATTTGGTTGGCTGCGAGCTATTTTTGGTCAAATTGTGGGAATTTGGACAATTGTTGTTTGCTGGTTCTTCTAGAATTTGTTTTGTTTCGCAGGTGGCACTGAGCACCACTTGCCTGGCCTCGAAGAAGGTTAGGCTAGGTGGCGGAAGAGCACCGCCACCTCGAAGAAGGTGGCAAATAGGCAGGTGGCAAAAGACCACCTCCGCCTCCGCCTCGAAGAAGGTGGTAGAACGGCTAAGCTAAGGCTGACTAGTCGCAAATTTGTTGGTTCAGCAATTAAATTGGGTGGCTGAAAACCACCTTCGCTCAAACAGGTGGTAGAACAGGCTGATTAGCCGCTGCGGTGACCGCAGCTTAGCTAGGACGGTCAAACTGACCGTTGGCGGAGAGTCTAACAACGGTCGAGGCGCAACGGTGGCTAAAGGCTAAAGACAGACCGATAGGCGCGAAAAGCAATCAACTAAAGATCGGTCAAACAATCAAACTACGTGGTAGACCGAATTTCGCCAGAATACCTGACGAAGGGCAGTCGGACCACCACGATGTGGTCGAACAATAAAGGGAGCATTTCTTCCTTTAAAGCACTCAAAGTGCTTTCCTGCAACATATGTGGGACTAAAGGAGGTCGATTTCTGTTTAATTGACGTTCCTTTCTTCCCGACAATTTCCAGCGATGTGAACGCAGCAGAATCAAGCATTCAACAAGACTACGAGATCGTATTTCTATCGCAGATTCAAGGTCGACAATTGCTATTCCTAGGGCTGTTTTGATCCGTTGTTGTTTTGATCAAAACAACCCGCCCACCTCGAACCTCGATCGTCACGCTGTACATCCCACGACAACTGCAGCAAATCGATATGGTGGTAGTCTATTTTCAAATAGGATGATGCATCGTTTGATGAAATCGAAACACACTACCACACACAGAACATGTTTGTTTGTTCGCAATGGACGAACGCGTTTCGAAGCCATTCCGGTGATTTGCAGCACATTGTCATCGCCTTGTCGGAGGCTCTACAGTGAAAGCAGATGGCTGGATCCTGTTTTGTCATCGCTATTGTAGATTCCAACAACCTGTGCTTGCATCTTCCAGTGTTCAAGAGTCATTCGCATAGACGGATCTACAACGTTTCCTGTGGGATTTGCAGCAGTTTTTCGGTGAATACTGCACATTTTGGCAAGTTGTGATGCGGACGACCAGTTTTGGTAAGGGTTGCAAAATCCCGCATTCGTGGGACAGTGGTGGTCAAGCAATTTAAAAGGGCTAACGCCCATTTAATCTTTCGACCACCATGCGGTGGTCGGGCACCCGCGCAGTGGTCGCGTCCCCGCCATTTGAAGGCGGGGTTGTCTGCCATTTCGCAGACTCCCACATTGGAAAACTTTGCCGCACAATCGCCAAGAAAGATCACTGTTGACTCGGCTAAATGCCAAACGGGCTAATTTTTGCCCAAAAACAAACTTTTGCTAAGGTATACAAACACTTGATTTTTTTAATTAAGTTTTTTTAATTAATTCAATTTAAATTAATTAAATAATGTGTAATTACTTTAATTAAACATTACAATTGCATAATTTATTTTGCAATTATACCTTAGAAACAAGGTCAAACCTTGTAATAAGCCCAAGAGGCTCAAAACTATTTTGCACATTTGTGCAAGTCACAAAAGCATTGTAAAATCCTGAGAGGCTAAATATTTGTTTTGCAACATTTTGTAATTCCCCAAGCTTGGGAAAAATGCTTTTGTAATTGCCTAAGAGGCAACACTTTGTAAAGCCTTTTGGCTTCATGTAGAGTGCTTGAAAACCATAGCACCATTGTACTTGCCTACAAGGCAAAGCTTGGAAGCCTTTTGGCTTCTTGTAGAGTGCTTGAAAACCCTAACACCATTATACTTTCCTACGAAGCAAAGATTGAATGCCTTTTTGGCTTCTTGTAGAGTGCTTGAAAACCATAGCATCATTGAACTTGCCTACGAGGCAAATATTGAAAGCATTTTGTGGTTCATTGTAAGTGCTTGAAAGACAACACCCTTTTGAGGAGGTCATTCCTCCTCCTATTGCTCCTACCGCTTCTGTTGTTCCACCTCGAGCACTGCAACAGCCTCTTCCAATGTCGTCTTTCCAGGTTTCTGATGTTCAGCAGACTTCGCAGTTTCCATAGCAGGCACTTGCTCCTTGTCCTAGTTTTTCACTTGGCAAGGGCGTGATTTCTTGACGTTGTTTCTCTACACCGGCATCCCGAGGCCTTCGCGGTGTGCTTCCGCCCGGTTATGAGACATCTATGCAGTGTTTGGTGATTCCCCTTCCACTTCTATTGTAAAAGCATTGGAGTCCAATGCTTCTTGAGTGGGGAGGTATGATGAGGGCATCTCGTTCCTAGGTTAGATTTATTTCTTCCTAGGTTATATTATTAGATAATAAACTTAACGCGAGTCTTAGTTGGCTTTGTTGTTAGTTGTTAGCTGCAATTAGGATTAGTTAGCTATTTGTTAGCTAATGATTAGGGTTGTTAAGCATCTTGTTTGATCTCCTCCCTATTTGTGCTCCTACACGTTTTGAGCATATTGTTGCCCAATTTGTGTGAGGGGTTATGTAATTTGGGCATTTCTATGCCTATTTAAGCAATGCTTATGAAATAAACATCAGTTTCGTTTCCGGAACTTCTCACTCTTACTCCAGCAATCAAATCGTAGTTAAAGTTCAGTTTCATCAGGATAAAAGTCTGTAGAAAGGGTCTATCCTAGAAAGAACATTTCTAATGGTTGTCTCTTTGTCTAACAGTCTAGTTCTTACTATCGTTTTCTGACAAACACTCTTAGTGGAAATCTTTTGAATTGAGTAAGAAATAGAGTGCAATTATACAAAAAAGAATAAAATTATTTTTATATACGGAAATGATCAAAGTAGGACAATGAAACTCAATGTTACATTAATGTTAAAGGAGAATATGGAATGTCGGAACAATGAGGCAATGCTGTTACATCAGAGGTTAAGTTTTGATGGTAGAAAGGAAGCTGATGATGTGTGTGCCCTGCTTATTCGCTTAAATATTGGCATTGCGCAGATTAAAATTTGAATCAATCTGACTTAAAATTTATTTAGTATCTAAATGAAACACTAATCTGTAATGGGAGGTAAAATAGAAGCATAGTTGTCGTCATCACCAACTATCCCAAAAGGGCCAATGCAGGATCTGTTGAATCTACATTGACAGTGAAGCCTATAACGAAGTTGAAAGAGAACATAAAGTAAATAGGACAAAGACAAAAATGGAGGGAGCCTAGTATATCAAAGGGTCAAAAGACTACTCAAAATCATTATAATAAGTTCTATAAGGTTCATTTGAAGCACATGTATACTTTTGAGGTAGACTACACAAAAGCATTATAAGAAGTTCTATAAGGCTCAGAGCCAAGAACATACCTCAAAAATCATGGATTTTGTTATATTTAGTATTTCATATGAAGTGGGATGTTACAGCGAGAGTAAAAATGCTTTGGTCTGAATTTGCAAGTAGAGTCCTTAGGCATTATCCTTTGTCAAATCATGAAAAATAGATTTAGAGCTCTTTGATAGAGAGATTTATTGTTTCCAGCCTTGAGTGTCATGCTTAGCTAGGGAACGATTCTTGGGTGTGGTTGTAGCAGCCAGTTATGTCATGGCACCACTTGAAGCACGACCTTGAACATGAATAAGAGCGTATAGAG
This sequence comes from Wollemia nobilis, assembly GCA_028583015.1. NCBI lineage: Eukaryota > Viridiplantae > Streptophyta > Pinopsida > Araucariales > Araucariaceae > Wollemia > Wollemia nobilis. The sequence goes on from JAQPPZ010004127.1 coordinate 763,507, forward strand.
GTAAGTACGCACATACAATTTTGATTGTATATAAAGTTTTGTCATTTTGTGTAGTTTGCATGCTAAGTGTTTGTCAAAATGATTATTAGACATTATTAGTGTGAGAGTAATTCGAATGTCATGTAATTCAGATATCATGTAATATGATGTGTCATGCAGGGGTAGTTAGGGATAGGTATGAGGAATTTGCAAAAGTTGGCAACTGCCTCCCTTGTCTAGGATTAGTATGATTAGACTCCTTACATTTTACAAATATCATCTGCATCTAGAAGCATATCTGTATGTGTGTGGGCATAAGCATTTGCATGTGTCTGTGAGCATCTGTAGTGAAGAATATTGCTGTTGTACATGATTGTGTATTGTTGTTCATAAATAAATACAAATGTCAATGTGTAATTTTGCTTCATTTCAAGTCTAAATATATTTTTCTCGTAATATGACGAATGCTGCTTAATGGTGATGTTTTCTGTCATTTACCCTTTCATTCCTTCAAATGTGGAATACCATTGCTATGCTACACTTGGCGCCATTGTCGTTTGAAGTTCGAAGTCGTGACCATAGATATATTTGGAGCAGGGAGGAAGGGAATGATAGATAAACCGACACAAGGAAGTGGGAGACATGAACGCAAAGGGCGAGCACAAGAATGAGTGAAGAACTACAAGAAGTTAGAGGATTGCGCAATAGTAAGGACATAGAATTCCTAAAAGTGGTACTCGTGATAGAGAGCTACACGACGATGGAGAGTTACATGACAATGAAGAGTTACAAGACAAGGAAGAGTTATGTGGAAACAGAGTTACGTGATGGCGAATTTGGTGATGTGCAAATTATCAGCATGTTGAGAGAACTTGTTGGCAAGGAAATATGCGTAGAAGACAACGACAGAGTTGGAGTCTTGTTGCCAGAAGTGGAGCGTGCATGTAACTCTTGAGAGGAGTGAAGTTCGGACGAAGAGCAAGTTGAGCAAGGGTAGACATTGGATTTAAAAATGGAAGAAGACGCCCAAGTGGAGGTGCAACAAGCAAACAAGAATTGGGACGAGGAGAATTTTTGAGCAAGAGGTGAAGAAAGTGCCAACATGGAGTTTGCACAACATGAGACTGAGCAACTGGCAACTCCAACACAAGTGTAGGGGATAGTGCCTAGAGGTGTAGAGGATGAGAGTGAAGTGCAAGGGCAATTAAAAGGGAGTGTGCTTGAAAGACCTGATTCGACGCTCGTGTATTTGCATTGGAGATCGTGGAATGCAAGTCGAATAGGAATCAACCAATGACTGTTAGCAAAGGACTAGTTGTTAGAAGAAGGTTCATTGAGCGGTGAGGAATATGACGAACCACCAACATCAACAACAAAGATGGCTGCAATAGCATCGGGTAAGCAAAATGCCCAAAATTCTTAGGAGATGGAAAGGAGGATCCCAAACGCTATATTGGAACATGCGAAATGATATGGAAAGCAAAAGGAGTAATAGATGAAAGTGTTTGGTTGCGATTGTTCCCATCAACATCATGTGGAGTGGTGATTGATTGGCTTCTGAAGAGAGAAGCACCCTTCATTGATTGGGGAAATCTTAAAGAAGTCACCAAGGAGTTCAAACTGGTTTGGGATGATATGGAGATTATTGGAGAGATATATTACATGAAGCAAAGGAAAGACAAGAACATAAAGTCATATAACTGTTGGTTACGAATCTGCCATGAGGAAAGGATTTGTTGTTATTGCGCCCAGATTCGCCCACCAGATTGAAAGGCCGGGGGGAAGGAATGCCTCCCGTGCCAATCTCCGGAGAAGGCCGGCTTCCTGTGGGGTTGTGTTAAGATAAGAGTGCAGGGAAAGAGATAAAAATGCGGAAAGAGATAAAAGTGCAGAAAGGAATTCCAAATGTGATTGGAGTTGGGTGGGGGGAATAAGCAGCACGGCAACGAATCAATCACCACTACTAACAGCATTCATCTACAAGCATACATTGAAACTACAGCTATCAGCTATCCTATGTATCCTCTATCTATGCATTCCAGGAATACTTGGTCACCAAATGCCGGAGTCCAGAGTTCAGTACAACAACAAGCAATGACACAAGAAACATGAGGCAGAAATGACAAGGAGAGGCAGCATACAAGATAAAAGACAGTAAGCGGAGCCAAGTATATGCTTATATTTGAGGCAAACGCACAGCTACAATTGTCCCCTAGCAATATATTCCCCTTCCACCACCTTACAATGAAAATGTGGTGGGTATTTATAGCCCAATTTCCCCCCGATTACATTCATGGGCACGAAGTCCCAGACAAGACAGTAGCTGACACGAGCGGCCGAGGAGCTGCTGATGCTGACTTCTGTCGGGCAGGACTGTCCTTGCAGCATGGTGTCCCTGAAGGCGGTACAGCTACGTGGCAGCGCATCGGGTCAAGTCTTAGGTCAGCAGGAATGCGGGTTGGTGCGGCAGATGGCACTTCACATCGGCTTAAATGGTGACAGTTGGCGCCGGTAGTGTAGCCCATGCTTTGTCCTTGCGCGGTCAAGTCTTGGCTCGAATCCCGAAGGTGGATACTTGTCGGATGCTGATGTATGACACGTGTCTGCCTTGAAAGGCGCTTTATCCAACTTCGCCAGAATTCGGGCGCTATCGGGTTGCGCAGCTTGAAAACAACGCAGTTGGAAGGCCTTCTTGCCTTAGCATTTTCTCGAGTTAGTTTTACCCAACTGCGCACCGGTCAAAGGGCGCACTCCGACTTCGCTGCGAAGTCGGGTGTCGCACCGGTGCTTGTCTTCTTCCGCTGCTCGGACTTCGCACTGGGAAAGGGGCGCACTCCGACTTCGCTGCGAAGTCGGGTGTCGCCCCAAGCACTTAGCTGATTTTCTGACGACCGTTCCCCTAGTGCGCCCAGGAAGAAGGGCGCACCCGACTTCGCTGCGAAGTCGGGTTGCGCCCCTGACACTTAGTCAGATTTTGCTTTGATCCTGCCTGCTTGCGCACTTCGGGTTCCCTACTGCGCTCCAACTGAGGGGCGCACTCCGACTTCGCTGCGAAGTCGGGTGTCGCCCCAACACTTAGAAATTTTCGGGGAACACCTCTGTTCTGGAAACTTTACTGGGGGAAGAAAGGGAAAAGAAGAAGGGGGAATGAAATTGCAAGGAAGAGGGAGAAAGGGAGAAATGAAGAAAGGGAAAATGAGGAGAAGGAAGGGAAAAGAGCAGCCCACTTACAGAAACCAAAAACATGGCACCCTGTGCAAAATGTGGCAACATTCCTGGCGGCTCGCGGGGTGTTGAGCTCGCCTCGACGCAAAGAACCATGCCTTTATCCTTTGGGCGCAGAGGAACTTCCTTCCCCTGCCTTCTGCTGCTCTGGTCGCTTCCCTTGGGGCAACTGTTCTTCTGATTCACTTTCACCAGTTGCCTCCTCAGTCTCGCCTTCTGAATCTGAGGGTTCTTCACTTTCGGCCTCCCACTTGCTTATGCGTTCGAACGCAGCCTTAGCTTGATCCCAGACTGCGGCTTGGAAGGGCGCGGGGTCGCTGATCTCTCTGAGTACTGCGTGGAATGCAGCGACCGCGTGCAGGTCAATGGTGTTATATCTTTTTCCCAACTCCTCAAGGGAAGAGTTGATTTTGCAGTACTTCGACACCATTTGGGAAATCTGAACTTCCTGAACTGGCTCTGTCCAGCTATCAATTTCAGCTGTATCTGTCTCGAAGGACAGCCAGTTCTTCTTAACCTGCTCCAGGGTGAGGAACTCACCATCTCTGATGTAGCTCGGACACCCGTGCTTGGACAGAATGTGAAAGGGTGCCAGGAGAATGTGTCTTTCATGCTCTAAGGCGTCCAGCGCCTTCCTGGCTGCTTTGATTTTTTCTGTCCTAGCAAAATAAGTATGCAAGGTTACCCTTGCATCCGCCCACTCCGAGGCAAGTTGGGACATGGGGGCGATTTGGAAGCCTTTGCGCTCGAATTCCTCAAGTTTCATAGCCAGGTCCAGCCATTGCCTCGCCTGGTGTTCGGCTTCCTCTACCACAGGCTTTCCCTGGGCGGACACTTCTTCAATCCTGGATACGAAATCCAGAACTGACAATGATTTAACAAGGTTGGGCTTGCAACCTTGTAGCAGACTAGCGCGCATCTCCTTTGCCTTGCTCTTGGAAAAGGCCGTCGCTTGTGATGCTTTCTCTGTAAGCTGCGATTGCGCCTTTTTCAGCGAATCTTGCAGTTGCGAGATCTGCACTAGCGCTACTTTTCTTTCTTTTGACAGCTGCTCGACTGTCTGCTTCTGAGCTGCGGTCTCCTGCTGAGAGGCGGCCAGCTGAGCCTTAAGATCTTCTATTTCTTGCTGTGCTGACCCCAATTGCGCAGTAGCCCTAGCCAAGTCCTCTTCGAGCTGCCTTGTGGTATCTTGCAGCTGGAACAGCGCTTCTTGGGTCTCGAGATGCTTGACAAGGAGGTTGTCTGTTCTACGACGAATACCTCGAATTTCGTATTCCTCGTTGATGTCGTCAAAGTTCTTCTCCTTCGTCTGAAGCTCATAGTCCGCCTCGGTCATGTCACGGAGAGGCTTCTTCACCTTAGGAATCAACTTTTCTGTTGTAAGCACTCTCCGATCTAGGTCAAACTTTGTGCGTTTGACCGGGGCGGCTATCTCTTCGGCCCTTCTGCGCTTGACGCCCTGAAGAAAGGAGGCTGATCCCCCCACGGCTCTTACTGCCAGAGGCTGGTCCTCGGTGATACTCATGAAATCGAGGTCTTCCAACGCCTGGGCTTGCTGCGGCATTTTCCCTGCGAACAGTGAAGTAGGAGGGATTCCAGAGGGGGTAGCAGCCTTTGAGGGCGACCGGGTCCTAGGGGTGACAGGAGTCTGAGTGGAGAGCACCGGTAGGGTTTCGGGTGGTTGGGGCAAAGGATGCGGAGATGAGGGAGCAGCTTCAGCACTGGCCGCGGGTGAAGGCTCTAGGGTTTGGCTCAGTGATTGGAAGGCGTTGGGATCCTGAGCAAACTGGTCAAATGAGTGCAGGCCGCTAGACGGCGGGGTAGCTTGAGAAGCGGAAGACACGGCTACGGCTTGCCCTGATGGAGTGGAAGATGGGGTTTTTGCAGGGCTGACGCGGACTTGGGCAAGAGGGACGGAAGACGTACCTGCGGGCTCCGCCTGAGCCGACGCCGGAGGGATGGTCGCAGCCTGGATGTCTGTTTCTGGTTCAGGGCTGTCTAAAGAGACAACCCCCGGCGCTGCCGCTTGCGACTGCTCTGCGGCTGATTGCCGTACCGGCTCCTTAGGCCGCTTGGTCCTCTCGACCTTTTTCTTCTTCTTCTCTCCCGACGCTGTGGCTGGTCCAGAAGAAAGCGGCAATAAAGGGGCGGCAGGCGCTGATGTCCCCACGGTAAACTTGTACCTGGGTCGTGCTGGAAGAATGCCTGCCGCACTCGGGCTACTGGCTGGTAGCGCGGACGTCTTTTCTGCTGGAGGGGCCAGCTCAGGAGTTGACCTTTCTGAACTTTGCGCCGCTTCGGGCGCTGTCATAGGAGCTACAGGCTGCATCGGGCCCACTTGGCTGCCGGTTGGAGTCGCGCTGGAAGTCGCGGGAGTTGACAATGACTGAGAGGTGGCCCTTCTTTTATACCTTATATTTGCGCCTCGAGGGACGTAATTGCAAAATTCGAAGGGCTGCCACGTGTCGACGTGTTCGTCATAAAGTGCCGAAAACTCATCATCAACGGCAAGGTTCCTTCGGCTTGATTTGTCGTGTTGCGTGCGACACCTCATCTTCCAGCATTCGAGGATTTTGTCCTTATGCCAGTTGAGTGGCGCCACCTTAGCGAGGAACCTTTTGAAGCCAGCTGACTCCATCCGATGGTCCGGGTTTCGCTCAGGATCGTAAGTGACCTCCTCGCAGTAAAACTCATGCCATGGTGGCCATGATTGCATCAAGTGAATGCGCCAGTGGAGGTCTGCACCGGTCCTGTTTCTTCTTTCTTGCATGATTTCAGGTCTAGGACAGATGTGAGTGAATTTTCCCCGGACCCCGATTGGGTCGTACTTCCAGCGCTGCGGCAGCATAATCAGGCCCATATCAATGAGCTCCCGCTCAAGATAAACATGCTGCCCGATTTCGAAGACTTGAATATTGGCCCAGGTCATAGGATATTTGAATATGTGACCTCTCTTTTTTCCCTGGCCGAATTCTTCTTCGACGTAATCCATCTGCCGCGCAACCTCCATCCCGAACTGGTGGTCAGTGCAGAAGTAGGGCAGCAAACACGGCTTTCCCTTGAACCCGTAGATTCGGACAACAATGCCCTGAGTCAACCTGAAGGTATCCCCGAACTCATTGTTCCACAGATACTTCGTCATAACCGCCGGTGGGCGAGTCGCGCCACGGTTGAACAATCCCATGGCCTGGCCCAGAAATTGAATATTAAAATCATAAAATGAGCCCTTCCGGTACAGGACCTCAGTCCATTCGTACACAGGGAGCGGCTCTCCTTGTTCGCTCACTTTCTTCAGGTTAGGGACGTTCATCCGGTAATGCATGTGATACAGGCATAGCCATGTGAGGAAGGAGCAAAACCGGAAGTCCGTGGACTGCTTCTGCTGCAGCCTTACCAGGTTCGAGTGAATCGCGTATGCCAGCCAGTCCGCCCAGTCGTAGAAGATAGGGCGCTTCCCGCTTTTCTGCGTCGTGGAATCGTAGAATTCTCCGTGCAGGATACACTCGGCCATCGCTAGCTGGAACGGCCGCACCACTCTGTCAGAGTCGCAGCCGAGGACCCATGCCAGGATGATATAGATATATCTGTTTTCAAATCGGTCCAGCGGTATGGGGCCAGTTGGCCACTGTCCGGCCGCCAGCGGAGTCTTCAGCTCTGAGTCCAAAAACTCTCTCATCCGCTTCGTCTGAGAAAATCTGCTGGTCTGCTCGTCTATGCTCACCCTTCTGATAATTGCGTCGGGGCTGTACTGAAGCCCTGGGGCGAACGCTGGCTGAACGCTCTCTCGGAAAAGAGTGAACAACACCTTCCCTTTGTTGTCGCAGACCTGCCGCGCAGCTGGTTTGTAGTATTCCACAATCGCTTCGACCAGCTCCGGGCACCAGTGAGTCGGAGGGCACAGGAACCAATAAAGGTTTGATTTATACGCCGCTCCGAGGTGGTGGGAAGGCGAAACCTTATCCACCCATTTTGCGATATTCAGACGCAGCTTCGAGAGACTGATGGAAAAAGAACCATCTCTGTATCCAGACAAGCGGTTGATTGGTGGCGGCGGAGTCTGGCCAACTACGCGCCTCTTCGTTCGAGATTTCGCTTTCTTGCCTTTCTGCGGCGCTGCGCTCTCATGGGCGCTAGACTCTGGAGACTCCTCAGCTTCGCGCGGTTCTCCGCTAGATTGCGCCTGTACGGGCGCTTTCCCCTTGTCCATCTTTGTCGAAACAACAGAGGCAGGAACTACGGCTTCAGAACTTGTCAGCTTTATTCCTTGCTGTCAGGGAGTCAGCTCGAACAATATGAATTTTCTGGTTGCGCCAGGGTCCTTTTGTAGACAGTGACTGCAGCATTAAATGGCGCGAGGGAGGGAGTGAAGGTAGTTAAATTTGGGTTGGTGGAGGCGTTATGATTTTGGCGGCTGCGCATGGGCCTTTTTGAAAAACGTACTTTATTAGTCGTTGGCCCAAAACGCACCTTACCCTTTAAATGCATCTTCATTGGTAATTGCGCAATCATTTAAAACCTTCTTGAACCATGTGCCGTAGCTGACGTCACTGCCATCAATTGGGCACACTTTTCAAAGAACTTTGCAACTCACAACCCAACTTCGCCATGTGCCGGACTTCGCACCGGGCCCACACTTATAAACTTTTGGCGTTCTTCGTGGTGAGCTGTTCGGGCTTCGCCCGAAATACGGGCGCAATCCGAACTTCGCCCGAAAAACGGGCGCAATCCGACTTCGCCCGGCAACAGGGGCGCAGTTTGGATTTTACACTTATCACTCAGCTTTCCGTGCCAGATCACCCAGGGTGCGCCCAAGCATGGGAGCGCACTCGGACTTCGCCCGAAAAACGGGCGCAGTCCGACTTCGCCCACCAACATGGGCGCAGTTCGACACTAGGCATTTCTTTGTAGTCTGCTACCCAACTGCGCCCTTTGGAGAGGGCGCAGCCCGACTTCGCTGCGAAGTCGGGTGGGCAGCCAGACTTAGACATTTTAGCTCTTTTTCAACTGCTTTCTTCCCTACTTCGCACCATTTGATGGGCGCTACCCGACTTCGCTGCGAAGTCGGGGTTTTGCCTCAGACCTACTTGGGCTACTTGGAAAACTGAAAAACAACTGAAATATTTACATGCCGAAAACTGAAAATACAAAAAGGGAAATCTGTACAAGGAAGGACCCTTTCGGGTGCCTTCAGTGGTGGTACATTTTCAGGTGGAACCCGTTGACGGGAATGGGGAGAGGATGTCCCTCCATGTCCCGGAGCACATATGCGTTGAACTGATTAACCCGGGCAATCTGATAGGGGCCCTCCCAGAGGGCATCAAACTTTTCGTGGTTGCCGGGTTTCGCCTTCAACGAGTCCCATTTCAGCACCAGGTCACCGATTTTGAAAACTCGGGCAGTGGTGCCTTTTGCGAACCAGCCTTGGGTTGCTTCAGCGTGTTTGGCGAAGGCCTGGTACGCTTTCTCTCTGTCTTCCTCCAACTGCAGGAGTTGGCAAAGTCTGTCGTCTAATGGATCCCCGCTGCCTTTCTCTTCATCAAGCATCCAGAGAGCGGGTATTTCAAGGTGAGTTGGCAAGACAGCTTCTTTGCCGTATACGAGCGCATAGGGAGACGTCTTGATGGACTTTTTGAATGAAATTTTGTCCGCCCATAGCGCCCGATCCAGGAGTAGGTGCCAAGTCCTCTTGTTTTTCTCTACTGTCCTTCGAATGATCTTCAGTAGATTTTTGTTGGTGGACTCGGCGAGACCGTTCCCCTGCGGGTAGTAGTTGGAAGACATCTTGTGATAGATGCCAAATTTGCTGGTGTACTCCGTGAGTACAGCGCCTGCGAACCCCGGACCATTGTCCGTCACTATTGACTCGGGGACCCCGAAACGGGTAATCAGGCTCTCAAGGAACCTGATGACCGTCTCTTGGTCGGCATTCTTTGTGGGGATCGCCTCTGCCCACCGCGTGAAGTAGTCGGTGGCGGTTAAGATAAACTTGTGGCCCGCTGCAGAGTTCGGCGAAATCACCCCGATGAAGTCAAGACCCCATTGCTGAAACGGAGTCTCGGCTTGGATCGGTTGAAGGGGCAGGGGTGCTTTTCTGTTCCTGCCAGCAAATCTCTGGCATTGATCACACTTGGTACAGACCGCATGTGCGTCTGTAAATAGAGTGGGCCAGTAGTACCCAGCTCTAATTATTTTTAGGGCCGTAGGCCTTGCGGAATGGTGACCCCCAGGCATCCCGGAGTGAAATTCTCCAAGGACCCTAGACTGGTCTGTTTTTCTGACGCACCGCAACAGGATGCCGTCAATGTTTTTAAAGTAAAGCCCCTCGGGGCGAAGAGTGTACTTCAGAGCACCTAGCCGAAACCTCCTTCTTTGTGAGGCATTCATGTGGTCTGGACATCTTCCGGTGCAGAAGTATCTCACCAGGTCATCTGTCCAGTCGCACTCCTCGGGTAAGGAGTTAGCTAGGTTGGTGCGTGTTGCTGGATCCTCCCACTCGCAGGCGGATATCTCGGCTGCTGCGCTTCGGGCTAGCTCCTGGCACAAGGCTCGGCCTCTAATTAGCTTGGTTGGCCGCACTTCGATGTCGAACTCCTGGATTTTAGCAATCCATCCTGCTCTCTTGTGACCCGGCTCTCCTTGTATGATGAAGCTTCGGACGTCCGGGTGGATCACAAAGACAGTGATCTTGCTCTGGGAGACAAAGTGCCTGAACTTTCGGAGAGATTTCATGACAGCGTGAACCTGCCGCTCTATAAAGTTGTACTTTTCTTCGTGTGGCTGGATCACTTGGCTCAGGAACGCAATGGGGCGCTCCTCGCCATCATCTCCCTTCTGGGTCAGGACTGCGGCGTAACTCTCGGGTTCTCCCACCGCGTACAGGATGAAATCCTTGGAGTAGTCCGGGTTTATCAACACCGGCGCTTGTGCAATGCGAGCTTTGATTTCCTCGAAGGCTTGCCCCCTTTCTTCAGTCCATAAGAACTCAGCATTCTTTTTCAGCAACTCGGCCATGGGCTTGATTACCTGTGCGAAGTCCGGTACGAACTTCCGCACGAAGTTGATTTGGCCGAAGAAGGACTGCAGCCCTTTCTTGTCGATTGGGGCGGGCAAGCGGAGGAGGGCCTCTGCTCTGTCAGGGTCCACGGCTAGGCCTTTCTCGGAGATGACATGCCCCAGCAATTTTCCTTCCTTCACCGCGAAGACAGACTTCTTCGGGTTTATGGAGATGCCGAATTCGCGACATCTTTCAAATATTTGCCGTAGGTGGGGAACATGGTCTTCTCGCCTGTGAGAGAATACAGTCATGTCATCCAAGTAGATGACAATCACTTTGTTGAGCAGCTCTCGGAAGGCCAGGTCCATGGCTCTTTGGAATGTGGCGCCAGCATTGGATAAGCCGAAAGGCATGCGCTGATAGGCGAACGTTCCCCATTTGGTGGTGAACGCCGTCTTGTGCTGGTCCTCATCCTTGACCCATATCTGGTTGTAGCCGAAAAACCGTCTAAGAGGGAAAATCGTTGTGCTCCAGCAACTATGTGGAGGATCTGATCAATTTGGGGCAGCGGATAATGGTCCTTGAGGGAGGCCTGATTTAGATTTCTGAAGTCCACACAGAGACGAATGTCTCCGTTCTTCTTCCTCACAGGAACCAAGTTCGCAACCCAGGATGAATGCTTGATGGGGTAGATGATCTTGGCCTCCAAGATCTTCAAGAGCTCGGCCTTCATCATGGCCTCGATTTTTGGATTGACGGCCCTCTCGTTTTTGCCGGAATGGCTTGGCGCCATCCTCCAGCTCAATGGTATGCTGGATTATTTCTCTCTCATACCCCTTCAAGTCCTGGTAGCTCCAGGCTACTATGTCAGGGAACTCTCGACACAATGTTCTGATCTGCTCGAGTTCCTCTGTGGTGCAGTCTGTCCCGACCTTGATTGATTTTCCGGGTTCCAGCTCCAGGTCGGCGTACTGCTTCGGGTCTACTTTGATCCGGTGAGATATGGCTCGGTCATTTTGATCAAATAGACTCTCAAGAGTAATCAGTCCTTTTGGGACATGATTATTTTTCAACTGTATTAACCCCTCATATTGCTCGTCATCAGGGTCTCTACCTTCGATTGAACAAGCTTCATTTACCAAAAATGTGACGATCTCCTCGTCACAGCTAAACACCTGCCAGTGGGTGTCCTTATCAGGCACAGAAGGCCTGTAAATGGTACGAACCGGCTTCGGCTTCTGGACAGTGTCATCAGCCGAAATGTACCTGGCTCCAACAGACGCCAGAATGTCAACATGCTTGTTTTTCTCTCGTGAAATAGCCTTGACATTCAACGAGTCAAAAGACTCCATCAGATCCCAGACCCGATTTCGGTACGCCTTGAGATAGTGCTTTTTGGAGGCGCACTTATTCGTAATCTGGTGGCACACCAACTCTGAGTCCCCAAAGATCTCGTAGATGCTTAATCCCCAGCCTCTCCGCTTTTCGCAAACCCAAGCACAGGGCTTCGTACTCCGCCGCGTTGTTGGTACAGCTCCAGGCCAGCCTGTAGGTGTAATCCTTCTGGATCCCGGTTGGGGAAACCAAAAGTACTCCAAGACCGGCGCCATTTTTGCATCGTGCGCCGTCAAAGAAAAGCTTCCACAGCTTTTCAGGTGCAGGTCCCACTTCTCTTCTGGCCGACTTGTCAAGCCTTTCGAGCTGAACAATGGTGTAGCAGCCTTGCTCAGTTTCAATCACAGCGTTGAAGTCCCGCAAGGAGAATTCATCTTCTACTTGCAGCTGTTCGAGAGCTTGCTCCGTCATGTCCACTGTCACCAGTTCTTCCTCCGTCAGTTGAACCATGCAGTCCTCAGGCTCCTCTCCGGGTATCTTCTCTACTAAGAAAGTGGAAGGCCTTTCATTGAAGATTCTCAATCTCCTTCCCTTGAAGGGCACTTCCATGTGCGAGTAGTCCAGAGACAAGTACCCTCCCAACTTCGCAGCTGAACTCCCTGGAGAGGCACATGCCGAAGTAGGGTTCCAAGTCAACAACCACGACTTCTTGGATGACCACGATGTCGAGAGCTTTGTGCAGCCGAATAGGGATGTCTTTAATGACACCGACTGTCTTGACAGGGGTGCCGTCTAGTTGCAGCACGCCTTGGCTGCTCCTTGTGTACTCCATCCCGATTTCGTCACAGACGGCTCTCGGCATCACGGTCGTGGAAGCACCAGAGTCCACCATACAGTTATGCACTATGTACCCTTGCATCCGTAAAGACAGATAGAAGGGAGGTGGTCTGTTCTTCCCGGTAGCTGAGATTGTCAGAGGTTGCACCAGGACAGCGGGTTGTATCTCGCTTGTCATTCTTCATAATCTTCAGAGATTCTTGCAGCAGATCAACTCGGCTCGGGAGCCGAAGAGCATCATACATGCCGATTCTTGCGGGGTTCTCTTCAACTCGTCTACTATGTCTGTAACCCGAAGTGCTAGCTCCCTCCGCTTCTTTTGCCGGCTCATACTTCGTCCGGTACTGCTGAGTGGCCTCAACTCTCTCTCTTGGTCAGAGACGGATATCTCAGCTTCTCCTGAGCTTGTTCTTTTGTTTCAGCTGGAGGCTGAGCAGCGGGAGCTTTAGCCGGAAGAGCTTTGGCTACAGGAGGCTTGACTACGGGAGTCTTCGCCGGAGGAGTCTTTTCTTTGGCTGTGTAGGGCCACAGCCTCTTGTAGGGTGGTAGCCCCTCAGGTTGCGCCTTATCTCTTCTGGCGTACACCTTTAAGGGTTTTTCAGCAGCTTCAGCAGACTTTCTGCTTTCCTTGGCAGGAGGCGGCATCGGAACTTCCTCTGAAACGGCGAAATTACTTTCGTCGCCCAGGATCATGTAGAGTTCTTCGTCCTCTATGGCGCTGTCGGCCAAGGTCTGGAGGTAGTGTTGATGCAGAGTGCAGTCTTCCTCGGCATGCGGGTCGTTGCACGTGGTGCACCAGTTGACCTGGTCCGAAGTACCAGGTTCGTCCTCAATGGCAGCATTCCTCGGAGGGGGCCGCCTTTGCAGTTGTTGCTCGGGGGTCCGATCTTTTGTCAGCGCCGGGGGCGGATATGGCCTCCTCGGAGCCAGGTCCATCTGGGCCTGCTTCTTTTTCAGGACTGTCATGTCGTTGGACATGGTGTGGTAACCAGAGGCCAGAGCCCGTACCTCCTGGAGGATTTTATTCTGAATATCGTGGTCAGGAGGCGGTGGCAACTGAGCTGGGGGAGGCAATGCAGCCAATGGAGGAGGAGTTGAATATTGTGCATGCTGTGGGGGAGCAGGAAGTGCTGGAAAATGCGGAGGACGAGGAGGCGGATAATGAATTTGTGGCGGGCCGTAAGGGTTCACGACCGGCGCCGGATTCCATTGCTGTTGGGGTTGCTGTCCTGAAGTGGACGGCTCCGAACCAGAAGCTGATGGATACTGCGATCGGGGAAAATCAGGGTAGATGGGCGGCTGTACTCTGTGCGGAAGCCTGCCGATGGAAATGATGTCCATTTCAGCTTGTTGGGCAGCCTCGTACAGAGCGGGGAACGTGTTGATTCTGGCAACCTTCAACAGTAGGCAAATGTCTGAGTTGAAAGATCTCAGGTAGTAGTAGGCGGCCTGACCTGCTGACGGTCGGAGTTCGCGAGGCACTCGTTTCCAAGACCTCGCAAACCTGATGTTGAAGTCTGACACCTCCTCTTGGGGGTGTCTCTGAATACTTTGGAATTGATGCAACAAAGAAGAGGGATCAGCAGACTCGTTGCATCCTTTCACGAGCCTGCCGGCTAACTGTCGCCACCCTGTGATGGATCCCTCTGGCAATGATCTCCACCAGTAGAGAAGCTTTCCCCTTAGGGAAAGGGCCAGCAGACGGGTCTTCACACTTTCATCAGTAATGGAGTGTAGCGCAGCCAGGGCGAGAATGTCCTGGATGTGTTCATACGCCGTCTTGCCGTAGCCGTCGTACGTAGGGATAGACTTTAAGGCAGCAGGGGGCACAGCTTGCTGTCCGGCTAGGGCCAAGGGCCCCGTAGAGTCCACCGCCGGGAAGAGGTCATCATCATCTTGCTGGGCAGCCATGTCTTCCTCTGACCCGGTAGTGTACTCGGTATCGGAACTGTCCGAAGATGTAGATTCTTCTTCGGCCTCAACTTCTTCAATTTCAGCCTCGGCTTCTTGGATTTCAGCCTCGGCCTCTTCTTGGATTTCTTCTTCGCGAGCTTGGTAATCAGCCAGCCTGACGCGCTCTCCTGGAGCGGCAATGTCGATTTCGTAAAGGTCAGACCGATCTCCCGGATTCCTTGCTCGCCACCTTCTCGTTTGCATGAAGGCGTTAGGACCGGTCTTCACGGACTCAGAGAATATTCAGATTTGCAGAGTCGCCAGGTGCTCTGATTTTGAACAGCAATGAAGCGAGCACTAGTACTTCGATTCTGTTTGGGGGTGGGAAACTACCATGTCCCACCGGGCATGCCAGAGAAACTGTTGGTTACGAATCTGCCATGAGGAAAGGATTTGTTGTTATTGCGCCTAGATTCGCCCACCAGATTGAAAGGCCGGGGGGAAGGAATGCCTCCCGTGCCAATCTCCGGAGAAGGCCGGCTTCCTGTGGGGTTTTGTTAAGATAAGAGTGCAGGGAAAGAGATAAAAATGCAGAAAGAGATAAAAGTGCAGAAAGGGATTCCAAATGTGATTGGAGTTGGGTGGGGGGAATAAGCGGCACGACAACGAATCAATCACCACTACTAACAACATTCATCTACAAGCATACATTGAAACTACAGCTATCAGCTATCCTATGTATCCTCTATCTATGCATTCCAGGAATACTTGGTCACCAAATGCCGGAGTCCAGAGTTCAGTACAACAACAAGCAATGACACAAGAAACATGAGGCAGAAATGACAAGGAGAGGCAGCATACAAGATAAAAGACAGTAAGCAGAGCCAAGTATATGCTTATATTTGAGGCAAACGCACAGCTACAATTGTCCCCTAGCAATATATTCCCCTTCCACCACCTTACAATGAAAATGTGGTGGGTATTTATAGCCCAATTCCCCCGATTACATTCATGGGCACGAAGTCCCAGACAAGACAGTAGCTGACACGAGCGGCCGAGGAGCTGCTGATGCTGACTTCTGTCGGGCAGGACTGTCCTTGCAGCATGGTGTCCCTGAAGGCGGTACAGCTACGTGGCAGCGCATCGGGTCAAGTCTTAGGTCAGCAGGAATGCGGGTTGGTGCGGCAGATGGCACTTCACATCGGCTTAAATGGTGACAGTTGGCGCCGGTAGTGTAGCCCATGCTTTGTCCTTGCGGTCAGTCGGCGACCCGGGGGGGTCGGGGGGGGGCGGGCCTTGAAAGGCAGTTTATCCAACTTCGCCAGGAATTCGGGCGCTATCGGGTTGCGCAGGCTGAAAACAGCGCAGTTGGAAGGCCTTCTTGCCTTAGCATTTTCTGAGTTAGTTTTACCCAACTGCGCACCGGTCAAAGGGCGCACTCCGACTTCGCTGCGAAGTCGGGTGTCGCCCCAGCACTTAGCTGATTTTCTGACAGACTGTTCCCCTAGTGCGCCCAGGAAGAAGGGCGCACCCCGACTTCGCTGCGAAGTCGGGTTGCGCCCCTGACACTTAGTCAGATTTTGCTTTGATCCTGCCTGTTTGCGCACTTCGGGTTCCCTACTGCGCTCCAACTGAGGGGCGCACTCCGACTTCGCTGCGAAGTCGGGTGTCGCCCCAACACTTAGAAATTTTCGGGGAACACCTCTGTTCTGGAAACTTTACTGGGGGAAGAAAGGGAAAAGAAGAAGGGGGAATGGAATTGCAAGGAAGAGGGAGAAAGGGAGAAATGAAGGAAGGGGAAAATGAGGAGAAGGAAAGGGAAAAGAGCAGCCCACTTACAGAAACCAAAAACATGGCACCCTGTGCAAAATGTGGCAACAATAACCACCATCTGAAGATACTGATCGGGAAAATGTAAGTGATACCAATTGATGGGTAGCGGAAATAGTGGTTTCTAGATGGGTTGTTGCCTTGTTATAAGAAGGCAAAGGTTGTTCCACCAACAACCTATCAAGAAGCATTTGATTGGGCAGTACACCTAGAAAGCAAAATGAAGATGACAATAGTAGGTAGTGGAAGTATGAGTCACGACCAGAATGATGACTCGAACAGTGATGGGGATAATCTCAAAGCAACTATCTAGGCAATGCGAAAGGACTTGGAAAGGATGATGAACGATGTAAAAGTTGAGGAGAAGAAGGATATTTGGTGTTTGGAATGCAAGACAATATTCCAAGACAAGTCACATGAACCTTAATTATTTTGAAGAAGGCGTATTGCAACATTTGTGAAGTCAATGAACACACGATTGCAGAATGCTTGTTTAACTTGCAAATTGCAAGGCACCAAAAATTGACAGTGTAGGAGGAAAACCCAATACTTCCAAAAGTGAACAAAGAGCAACAAGTGTAGTTATTAGAATAATCGCCAGGGGAGGAGTCAATCGCAATTGCTAGGACCAATTGCAATACGATTCGGATGGCAGGCCAATCATTCAATGCCAAAGATGTCAGAAGTGGGGACATTTCGCATGCAATTGCACAAACACACTGACTAGCAGAAGCGGGAACATGACAATGACGTGTCAATGGTGCGGACCTAGCAACCATAAAGAGGTGAATTGTCCAAAGAAGGTGAGTACTAGCAACTCGCAAAATGTCAATTCATTGATATTGAAAAGCTTCAGATAGACCAACAAAAGGTCAAAGAAAAACATGTGTTGGTAGTGACACATGCATAAGTGAAGGAGCAGTACTTGAATCCTTACAAAAAGGAGGAGAAATGGCAAAAGGCACATGTTCAACTTGAAGAAGAAATGTGAAAGAATAGTGACGAAAGGAAGAAACTGAAGGAACCCATTGTAGTTAAAGAAGAGATGTTAACAAGGCTATTGGTAGTGCAAATGTTGGACATGAATGTTGCAGTTAGAATGTCCAATCTATTTTTAGTAGTATCAGAATCTGAATGCTACGGTCAAAGAATTAATGTGTACAAAGAAAGTGGAGATGCATTGCCAACATGCAATAAGGAAAATTGCTAAGGATCAATACATAGACCGGATGATGCTAATGATACATGTCGGGAAGAAGTCAACATTGATCCATTTTGAGTTGCTTGATCATAAGCTATCGCAAGTAATTGTAGACGGGGGTTTTACTGTATATGTATTACTCAAGAAGACTTTTGGAATCATATTTTGGTCTCCAAATTTTCAACTATATGGTGCAAATAAGTATGGCATGGAAATGATGTTTTGACTGCGTAGAAAGTAAAGATAGTCAACCAAATGTTCATTCTAGACTTCGTAGTCACCACCATGCCCAACTCAGCCTATGATACATTGTTAGGGCGAGGGTGGTTATGCACAGTAAAAGTAAATCACAATTGGGAGGACCAACTGACATTCAAGAATGGCCAACACAAATATGTTCTAAATTTGAAGAACTTGTCTGTCATAGAGGAGTTGCGACATCCGATGAGTTTGGCGAACCTTTGTTAGATGAAGAAGATCGAACGGGCGAATGAGAACCAAATGAAGGTGGCGTGTTGGAGTTAGAAGAGTGTAGGAGTTATTATTGATGAACCTCAACCATAGAAGTAGAAAGCAAATAAGTGCTATATGCACATATGTGAATGTAAATGAAATGTAATTTCTAATGTTTGTTTGACGTCACAAGTAATGACGTAAGCATTTTGATAATTCAAAGTTTGTAATGTGTGCGACATAATACATGTAACTAAGTGTGTGTGCAAACGTAGGATAGTTATCACCTAGTTAGAGGTGAGGTGTTCCAAGTGGTAGTTGTTTTTAACTACGAGCCCTCAAAGAATGATTAGGACCTTCGATTCATTCGGTCGAGTGGTAATTCGTAATCGTGGAGATTCGTAAGTAGTTTGTATCAATCCATTCATAGTATATCGTGTTAGGTAGAGAGTAGATACGTTTTCACAAACTGTCATATAATGCAAGTGTCGTATTGGCAAGAGCGAATGCAATATCTAGTCATTCCATTCATCATTTGTTGTGGTTATGCATTGTGTGTGATGTTATTATGGAATGTTGTAGCAAGGTAGATCTGTATATTGTTTCTCTAAGTTTCGAATGCAGGATTGAAGTACTGGTCGAGAGAGTGACGTACGAGGAGTTACCCATGTGTGATACCTTTCAAGTCATTGTCGTACAAATGCATTACCGTACAAATGACATCATACAAGTGCATTGTCGTATAGACAATTATTGACTTGAGTTGTCACTAGTTATACACTGAAGTGTTCCTCCAAGATTTGGAATACAAACCGGTGTGCTACATTTGGCACCGTTGTCGTTTTAAAGAACGAACCAGCACTGCGTAACTTTCGAGAGGTGAATGATATATAACTTGCCACGAGGACATGGGAGACGTAGACGTCGAAGAGTTGACAATCAGCCAACAATGAGTCAAAGGATTGCACAAAACGTTGTTGATGAACGACAACAAACAAGACTGATAGAACTTGGAGAACCAAAAGTGGAACACGTGTGGTGTCCTCAAGTGGTGGAAGGTTTGGGTGTAACACCCGTCCTTGGCAGGACTTATTCTTGACAATGACTTATGTATGGTTGCATGGAAATTTAAGGTATATCCTCATTTTTGTGATGTCAATAAGTGTGGTAGGTGGACTTTATGATTTGGCTTTTATTCTTGGAATATGGTACTGTTGATGCGTTTATGGTTGCATGACCAAGTGCTCTCATCGGTGGATTGAAAAGGGGACAACCACCTGAGTTGAGAGAAAATTTAGGGAAATTATGGTTGATGACTTGTTCATCGACAACTCAAGGGTAAAGTATACCCTTCATGTAGTTGCATTTGCATTTGCTTGTTGTTTGAATACATTGTTGGGCCATGATCTTGCTATTGGCAAAGGAGTCATTCAGTAAGTAGGGGATAACGTATGGTTATCTTCAAAAGATGCTTACTCAAGGATAAAGCAAAGTAATGTATGATGGCTTGGGTAAGTTTTTATTTTAAGCAAAGAATTAATTATTTCAAATAAGTGTTAATATATAACCAACATTATTAATGCTAGAGAATGTTAATATCAAGTAATTAATACTAACCCTTGATGGAGGTGGCAATTAGTTTAATTAATTAAAATATTAGAATAAGTTTAATATGGCTTATTAAGCTTAGAAGGCCTTTTTATTTATGATTTGTCATGCTTTGGTGGCAATAGTTGGGCAACGTATTCTTGAACGTTTCATACGTTACCTTGACCATGCAAGAAGGCGTGCCCTAGCTTATTTGAATCCTCATGGGATGTGTTGGGCAGAGGATTTTTTTGGGAAGAAAGGATTCAGAGGCTTGGTAAGAGGAAGGACTTGGTAGTAGGACTCTGAATCGGGAGATTTCGGTAAGGCTTGGAAAAGGTAGCACTTTCTATGTGCAATGTTGTTTTGTTATGGCTGTAGAATTACCTTCTTGCTTTGTTTTGGTTGTAGATTACCTCCTTGCTTTGGTGTGGCTATGGATTACTTTCCTGCTTTTGTTATGGCAAAGTTTCCTTCTTGTTGATTGTAATCCGGTTTAGTTAAGCCTGTGTTTGCTTGTAAAGCTTCCTTGAAGTGTTGTTTTGACCAAAACAATCTCCTTTTTGCTGGTTTGGTGCTTAGTCGTCGCCATGACAGTTGGCCGGATATGTTCCCTAGGCTTGTGTGTAGCTAGTTTGATTCTTTCTTGTGAGTCGTAGGTGAGCCATTCGTGGCAATGTTGTATCCGTTTGTATTTGCCGCGCTAGGCTGTGTTTGTTGTTGCATTCAATGGTTTCAGCCGGTGCGCCCCCTTCTAAGCTTGGGCTTGAGCACTCTTGTTTTTATGTATTGGCTGACCAATGCACTATTGCTTGAGGGCTCCCTTGATCTTCGGGTTAGTTCAGATTGACATCCGTGTTAGTGTTTAGACGTCTTGCTGTTCTGAGCCAGTGTTCCTTCTCTTGTTTTGGTTGGAAGTCCGGGTAGGTACTGAGTTTAATCTTTTTCTGGCCGCTTATGTGTTGATATAATCTTTTTAAAGTAGTTTTGTTGGTTTGTATTTCTTGGAGATCGAGCCTTTTATTATTTTAAGCGAGTAAATCTTTGCTGCCATGTTATTTTATTTGTGAAAACGTATATAGTTCAGGCTAAATAGGAATTAAAAGAGGAATCAGATTTGTCTTCTTTCTTTATGTAGAGGAGTTGGATCCTTTTGTTATAGATGTTGCAAAAGATTTAGTTGGATATTTGTGTATCATCTGTTTTTCATTAGAAGGAAAAGTTTAAAAGAAAACTCTTTTAGTATATTTTTTTAAAAGTGGAAGTTGAAGCCTTATGATATATGTTTCCATAATTGTTTTAGCTCTTTGTTGTATAGAAACTTTGAATATGGGTGATAGTCCTTTAGAATGGGAAAGTAAAGATAGTTTTGGATCTTTTGCTTTAAAGAAAGGAAAAACAATTATAACGGTTCCTGAGACTTGAGTAGGTAAAGGAGCCATTATAGAGAGAAGTATGGGATTCTCTCCTTGTTTGTTTGTTTTGTTAATGCTTATGCATGGTTGCTTGCAATTTACTTAGAGCATGATAAATTGCATTGCATATATATAAAGTTGTCCTGATCCTTAAGTATTCTTCAATTTGTGGGCAATCCCTTTTCATGAAGAAGGTTGCGGAGAGGAGGTGGCATGGGGACTACTTAGATAGATGGCTTTCTCTTGTTTTGGAATTGTAAAGATGTTATGTAAATGAGAGCTTCATAGATGAAAACTTTCAAGTTATGGATAGCTAGGCAGTTTCTTTTGTAAGAAAAAGAGAGTTTGATTATTGAACAAAATCAAGGATTGATTTATTTGTCTAGTACTCTTATTTGAAAGTTAATGTTATCTTGCAATCTGCTTTGGTGAAAGGTTATTGTAACTCTTTAAGAAGTATAGATAGCATTGTAATTCCTCGCTCTTATTTAAAAGAAATGCTTATATACATGGCTTTATGTTAGCACTTGGATCAATTAAATTTATGGCGTGTTTTGATAAAATGCTTCTTAGTGGTGTTAATGTACATATATTCCTGTTCTATTGTACATTTTTGTGCTATGGTTTGAAGCATGTTGTTTTATCAAGTGAAGCATTTAATTATAGAGGGAGTATTTATATTTTTTTGCTTGACGTTTATCTTGGGTTAAGGAAGAGTTCATGGGTTGGATCTAGAATTGCTTTTAGGACCCAAGTCCCAATCTTGGAAGGAGTTGTGATGATGCAACAAACAGGTCGATGTGAATCCTAGGAGTTGTGAGGATGCAATAGCTAGGAAACTCACAAATCTAGGAGGAGTTGCATTGATGTAATAGCCAGATTCTTGTGAATTGATGCACCTTGAATGTTGACGATTGGGTGTTCCATAACTAGTAAAGTTGTAGGGGTCATTCACAAGACAATAGTGTTGGTACCTTGAATGTGGAGGTTCGGGTGACCATGTTCATTGCCAGTTGAGTGGTAATGACCTTAGTTAGCCCACGAAGGTGTGGTAACTAAGCACCAAGGCTTATGCATGATTAACCTACCTGGATGGACTTAGGGCAAGGTTTGGGAATAGGTGTCCCCCTTTAAGTGTTATTGGCCTTAAAGGATAATCCCTACGTTGTGGTCGCTTTGTCCTATACCGTGGAGGGTATAGGAAAGGTGGGGGAACCACTTAGGCGTCGTAAACGGTGAGGTTTAGTAAGGTGAACCCCAACAACTATGAGATTTTGATCACTCCTGTCAATTGAGTGTCGTCTGCAGCGACATTAAACTCAAATGTGGTAAAGCCTTGAATGTTGGAAAGAAATATATTGGGGTGGTTGAGAACCTTGAGAAAAAAAAAACTTTTTTTTTTAAATCTCTCTTGGGTTGGTTTTGGTGGGTTGTTACATTGGGTGAAGAAAGTGAAAGGTGGCAAACATTGTTTCTAACAATGGAGGAGGAAGTGCAAGTTGATGCGCATTGGGAAAACGATTGAGGAAACGTTCGTGCAAGTAGAAAATAAGGTGCCAACATGGAAGGTACATAAGGAGATGAGGCAAAACAATTGGTGATGTTGGCACAATTGTAGGGGAGAGTGCCTAGAGGTGCAAAGGACGGGATTCAAGCACAAAGGCAACTGTGGGAGTGTGCGGAGACTAGAATTGATGCTCATATATTCACAAAGTGTAGGTGCACAAGGAAGCTGTTGAAGATTGTTTTCTAGTGTTGAGCTGTCATGTGACGAAGACTAGCCAACAATGGCAAACATTGTTGCAACAATAGGCAAATAGAAATGTCCGCAATTTTTGGGTGATGGGAAGGAGGACCCAAAACACCATGTTGGTACGTGTGAAACAATATGGCAAGCTAATGGAGTTGATGATGAAGGATCTTGGCTAAAATTATTTTCGGTTACATTGTGGGGGATCATAATGAATTGGCATTTGAAGAAACCCCTTAACGATGTGGGATGAATTAAAGGTTGAATTCACCAAGGCATTCATAATACTCTGTGATGATACTGAGATCATTAGAAAAATATACTTCACAAAACAAAAGAGCGACAAAGACATCAAGTTGTACAACATACGATTAAAGGAACTAATTGATAAGATGGAAGTAAAACCAATAGATTGGTTACAAAAACAATGGTTCCTAGATGGGCTGCTGCCAAGATATAAAAAGAAGATGAGGGTAGTACCACCAACTACACATTAGAAAGCCTTTGATAGAGCTCTCGGAGAGTGAGATGAAGCAAATAGTAGGTCACTATAGGCAGGATGATCCAGATAGTGACCGAGCTTACTTGCGTAATGCCATCTAGGCCATGAGGAAGGACTTGGAAAGGATGATTAACAACGCAAAAGGAGACAAGAAGAAAGAGAAAAAAGACAATTGGTGTTCCGACTACAAGTCAAAGGAACACACAAATGTAAATTGCTCGAAGAATGCATTTTGCAATATTTGTGAAGTTGTGGGACATGTTGCAGATTGTCCGTTTAATTTGAAAAGCACTAGACATCAATCATTGATAGTGCAAAAATAGGAGAAAGTAGAGAAGGTTGTACAATTGTAAGGCAAGTTAATGAAGGTGGTCAGGTGGAGAATGAGTTGTTGGTAGGAAGAACTATTCGATTGGACATTTGGATCCCTGGATGGATGACATGACAGGAATAGCTTAGTTTGCATTTAAGAAAAAAAAGGAGAGAGTGCGACGTACAATTACATGCAAAGGTGGTCAAGTGGTAGTTAGGAAGGTGGTTACCACAAGAAAGCCAGTTGCCCTCCCTGCTCCACCGTCTTATAAATACATGTTGGGGGAGGCCAAGAGCATTCCAACGCTCAGTGCTTTATAGAGAGCAAGAGGAGCCAACGTGCATGGAGAACTATATGGAGGAGCCTTGAGAAGGAGGCTACAGTTTCGAAAGAGGAAGACATCAAGGAGAACAACATTACAAAGGACAAGAGTTTTGCAAACTATTGCAGAGTTTTTTGAAGAGTATGGATTGTACAAGCCGTACAAATTGCTTTCGACAGAAGTATGCGAAAAAATTGCAAGTTGCAGGCTGTCGTACGGTGGGGTATTGTAGCAGACACCATACAAATAAGTGTCATCCACTGGGTGGAAGCAGTTTAGAATAGGATAGGCTTTCTTGTTTGTAGATTGTCCCATTTGGAACAGGTTGTATGACAAGAGAGCTCTGTACAAGTAGCAGTTGTGAGGTGAAGTGTTGTAAAAGTAGGGTGTGTATGGCATAGTGACATACAAGTAGTGGTGTGTAGGGCAAGGAAGTGTTGTACAAGCAACGTGTGATGGCAACGCCATACAAGTAGAATGGTTGTACGACAGGAGGCCATACAGGGTGTAGCATAAGTTGAAGCCGCACAAGAGCTGTTGGAAGTAGAGACTATGAAAATGATGCAGAGAAGGCCAAGGATTGCAGAAATGATCCTACTAGTGGAACAAGAATAGAGGGTTCCACCTTAAGCGGTGTTGTAGTTAGAACCTCGCTTACGAGGGGAAGGTGTTAGAGACGGCTTCAGGAGAGGCCTGGTAGACTGTGTGTTAGAGAGAAGGAACATAGTATGGACACCAAGCGAGTCAGGATGAGGCAACATGAAGGAGAACCAAGGGGAAGGCCTAGGACCAACACATTGGAGGAAAGAAAAGCAGAAGCTTTGCCTTAGGAGTGGGAGAAAGACAAGGGGAGAGAAGGAATGCAAACACCCATACAACAAATGTCTTGGCTACAACCATCCGAAGAGTTTTGCAGAAACTGGTGGCAAGAGAATCCGCCAGAGTGTGAATAGAAAATTTTGTTAAAAAAATGTAGGATTGCATCACATTTTCAGATACCAAATCTTGAGAGGGAATTTTTCAAGTCATTTTTGTTGTAGATGTTGAAAACGTACGATCTTGAGCATAATATGAGTACAACAATGATTGGTAACAAGGAGATTCATATCGTATTCTCCCTCAAAAATTATCAAAGGACTTTTAGATTGTTGAATTCAAAAATATCGGTGAAGAAAGTAACATTTGATCAACATTGGTGGAAAAATCTGGTGGATAAGGTTACCAATCTTAGTCTAGAAGAGGCGGAAATATTGATGAAGCATGGGAGACGCGGACTGAAAATGCAGTAGTTGGAGTCAAGGGAGCTGCAATGTACCATGAACGCGATCATGTCGAAGTTGTTTGGTGAACAACGAGCCTCACAGATGGCCACTTGGCTC
Organism: Wollemia nobilis; assembly: GCA_028583015.1. NCBI lineage: Eukaryota > Viridiplantae > Streptophyta > Pinopsida > Araucariales > Araucariaceae > Wollemia > Wollemia nobilis. Next base: position 788,522 of record JAQPPZ010004127.1, read on the forward strand.
ATACCATATTTGTTAAACCGCATTCAAAATTTTCTGATGCATTATACAAGAAATATTTCAATGGCTATCCATGCCATTGTATTGATGATGAATATTGTGAGTTAGGAGAAACATTAGTTTCTAGGATTGAACACCTCTCGAGTGATTCCGCAACATGCAACAACCATATTCAGGTGGATTCATGTGATGCCACTGACGAAGTTGATCACTCTAGTAAATAGGAAGAAAAGTATCCTGAGGAAGAGGAAGGAAAAGGAAACCTTAAGAGACGAGGGAAGTGAGGAATCAGAAGGAGATGAGGAGCAGCCAGGAGCTAAGGAGCTAATGCGAAAGGTTAAGATGCATAGGAAGTTGGAGCAATAGTGGATGGGAGCCCAATTGTAGCCTAGGCATCAACAAGAAGGGCAACAACAATCATAGAAAGAACACCCACAACAGGCCATAGTAGTAGAAGGTGGTAGGGCACAGACGATGAAAGGTTGGAGAGAAATGTGTTAAATTCCACAAGAGGTAGTGTAGAAAGAAGTTCCTACACAACCAACAAGTTAGGTTGTGCAAGGAGGCACTACAAGTACCAATTCGGGTATCGGGGGATTGATTTCAGATAGAGTTGTCGTGGGTAGGCAACACCTGAAGGAACTTGTTGAGCAAGAAGTACAAGAAGAGAGGAGAGCACAACTAAAAAAAGAGATGATTGCACAATAGATAAAAGAGACGATTGCGCAACAACAAGCATAGGAACCAATACTGGTTGTGGATGTTGATGAGGATGTCCAGACTATAGTTGACATGGTGGGAGCATCATCACTAACGGAGAGAGGAGATATTGATGAAGAGCCTCCAGTGTAGGTGGAGAATGTCAACTCATCTGATAGCTTTGAGGCTACACCCATGCAGTTTGTGCAATAGGTGGATCCATGTGGATCACCTCCATTAGATGTGGAAGCACATATTGAAATCACATCTACAACACAAGAGATGACACCGAGTGCAGTTGTGTTAGAGGAAAGGAGAAATAAGGGTAAACAGGACATGAAAGTTTAGAGTTTTGTAGAAAGGTGATAGCAGTCATCCATCGAAGGAAGAACCTGATAGGAGACAAGAAACAATGGCAAAAACTGGGACTACTAATGCGAGCCACATTCAGAAGGGCAAGGCAACCAAACGCCCAATTAACTTGATATGTCATGGTGGGGATGATAGGGAAGAAACTACCATAGGAGATGATATTGATATGGAACTGGCAGAGAGGACTAGTGAGCATTTCATCCTTGAAGTGCCCAATTTGACGAGACCACTAGTTTTAGGAGAGAAGATAAATGTGCAAGTTGATATATTCTTTCAGATCTGAAGTATTGGAGAGAGTGTGTATTGTGTTTAGAGTCGGTTGTATAGGTGACTAGCGATTGTGGCAGTTAAAGGTGGAAAATGAATTATGCAAATTGAAGCATTGGGCTCTTGATGATGAATGGATGAAGAAGCTTGCCAAAATTCATCAAACATAGCCATGGGAGATGGAGATTGGCAGTGTTAAGTCAATTTTGGGATTGAAGAACCTGTCAAAAGGAACTCAAGTACTCTATCGACATCCAACACGCGTGTATGTGGATGAAGGTCGTTTGGTGGCCTATCTTGGAGAGAAGGAAGGTATCAAGTATGTTAAACTTGCACCTGAATTGGTGAAGACATGCTAGGATGAATTTTTCACCATATTTGATTAAGTGGTTAGCAATAGGGTTGGAGAAGTTCCAGCAGATGGTTTGCAACCAGAAGCTGAAGGAAGAAGAGCTAGCCAGCCAGTTTCAAATGGTGGAGGCATGACTTCGATAGATGTAGGAGGGTGCTGAAGCAGAACTAGTGGAGCTAAGGAATGAGGTAGAGGAAAAGAAGAAGACACGAGGAGCAGGATCAATTGATCCAACAGTTGAAGCCTGAGTGTGTGCTAGGATGAATTTTTAACTATATTTGATTTAGTGGTTAGCAATAGGGTTGGAGAAGTTCCAGCAGACAGTTTGCAACCAGAAGCTGAAGGAAGAGTTAGCCAACCAGGTTCAGATGGTGGAGGCATGGCTTCGATAGATGCAGGAGGATGTTGAAGTAGAACTAGTGGAGCTAAGGAATAAGGTAGAGGAAAAGAAGAAGACACGAGGAGAAGGATTAGTTGATCCGACAGTTGAAGTTTGAGTGTGTGGTAAGAGCAGCTGTTGGAAGCCAAAAACCATGAAGTTGCACACTGAGATCAACTAATAGCAAAAAGGGATGAGCACTTGGCGATTGCAGCAAGGAGAGAGGTTGAAGAAGCGAAGAGGGAGGCTGAGTTGAAGGCTAGGTTGGCAGAATTCGAGTGGATTATCGTGGGCTTGCTACCAGGCCTACACGAAACGGTTGAAGGGATAGATATAGGCCTTGAAACTATAGATCCAGGAGCTAGGAGGTGTACCTACTCCTACACCTCGACCTCAAAAGAACGCAAGTCTCAAAGGGGAGGGTAGATGTAGGAGCTAGTTTTGAAATGAAATATTATTAGTGTCCGTAGTGGGCCAAAATAAGACCCAAGGGACTATAAGAAGGACGATAATGACTGCCAGCTAGCAGGATAAAAAGCCCAACAAAGAAAAGAACTAAGATAAATACAAGATCAAACCCAACAACCGGGCCAAAAAGAAAGGGAAAATAAAAGGGAGAGCAGAGGGGGGGAGGGCTGCAATCGAGAAGAGAGGAGTGCACGCCAAGAAGAACAGAGAGAGAGGAAGGGGGAGGGAGTAGCCCAGGAGGGGAAAGCTCCAAGAACCCCCTAGTAACTAGTCTCTCCTAACAATCGAGGCCGAAGTACTCGAGCTGAAGAAGTCCATGATGTCTTTGACCAACATTAGTTCAGAACCCTGACAAACTGTGGGTGCGTTGTCTAGTGATCTTGCTTCCCTCCGAACTAGATGATGTGGGGCGTTTCCATCCGAAGTCACCTGGTCTAGCGGAGCTAGTGAAGTACGTTGTGATAAGCCGATGTTGAGGAGGATGAGATCCATTTGGAGGAGAATATTTATGTTGTCGAAGCTGAGTTATCTCCCTAAGAAAGAGTGTGAGACATCACTGGTCCAGGTATTTGAAGAAGGTAGAAACAGATCGAGAGTTGTCCCTAAAAAGGCAATGGAATCTACCCCGGATCTCATAATAAATGGGACAACAAAAAATAAATTGATGAAGGGTTTCAACTGCACCCAAGGGGGCAAAACAAGCAAATCCACTCCTCTATCAGAAGATGGTGATTTGACTCAATCCGGAGTTGGTGAGAACACATTATGAGTTGCCCAATAGTGATCCGAAGACTATGCATTGTGTGTTGTTGAAGGTATTGTGGGGGAACTATTTTGCTCTCCTAAGAAGTAATCATGCTAGAAAGACAACTTGGGGGAAAGAGGGCAACATGAGAGATCCAAGTGCATCTGGTGTACTGGAGACTAACGTCCTTTCGGATCTTTTGGAGCATCCTCTCCTTACTAAGCCGAGAGGCGGGAAGAACACCTAAAGAATAAGGGGGGAGCCTATCTATATGTATCTGAATGCTGGCTAGGAGGGCAGAAACTTTAAAGTACCAGCTCTTCTAGCCTCCCTGAGAACTCGGAGAGAGTTTCATCGAGGAGCGAAGGCTGAGGTAAGGGTACCGCCTGCAACCCTCAAGGGTATCTCCGAAAGTACGGATCTTGTAGCAAGGTAGATCTGCATATTGTTCCTCTTAAGTTTTGTATGCAGGATTGAAGTATCAATCGCAAGGCTATTATACGAGAGTTGTCAACGTGTGATACCATTCAAGTCATTGTCATACAAGTGCATTGCCTCAACTATAACAACCTAGTCTGACTCACAGGTTCAACAAACTAAACCTACTGATGTGGGAAAGGAAAGGGTAAATCAGTTTTTAATTTACACCCATTATGTAATCAGGACACAGCATTGATAACCACTTTAGGGTTTATGACTATGCTTTAATAGCTTTCATACAATAAAAAAACTATTACATTTTATGAAATGCAAGGTCCCGATATTCATTTTTCCAACTTTAAATAAGCAAGGCATTGCTTTTTATTAAAATCTAAGAAACTAAAGCAAATGCGGTAGGAAAAATAAACCTTAATATTTAAATAAAGCCTTGCTGATTCCCTTCAACGTAAAAGCCAATGTGATCAACAAAACTTTGCTTATTAAAAGACATAAAAAATTATGTGAATGAAAAGTTCAGAAGTGGAATGTGGAAAAATGCAAGCAGGAAAAGACAATATTATATTGCAAATTTTAACCCAACGTATGACCATAAGGAAAAAGCGTATATAGGCGCTGAAATCAAGTGGAAGGAAAAAATACTCATTGCTCGAGATAAGGACTAGCTCTCATAGGCTTAGATGTGAAACGGGGAGATGGACAACGTCCAAAGAACAATGGGAAGAAAGGATATGTACTCTATGCAGACACGAGGGCGGTAGAGACAGAGGAACACTTCATCTATAAATGCCCGAGTTTTTCGGATATCCGTGACAAATACAAAGAAACACTTGGGAACGAGTTTATGACAGATTTATTTAAGACGGTAAAATAAAAAAAGTTGGAAAATTGCTAACACAAATCACGGGGAGAAGGAACCGTTGGTTACGAATCTGCCATGAGGAAAGGATTTTGGGTTAATGCGCCCAGATTCGCCCACCAGCATGAAAGGCCGGAAGGAAGAGATGCCTTCCGAGCCAATCTCCGGAGAAGGCCGGCTCCTTTTGGGGGGTTTTCTGATTTAAGCTAAAGGGAACGGGAAAGAAATAAATGTACAGAAAGAGACAAATGTACAGAAAGAAATTACAAATATGTCCAGAGGTTGGTGGGGGGGGAACTAACGATGCGGGAACACACCAATCACCGCTACTTACGCATACAAACACAAAGCATGACAAAGAACTGCAAAACCTACGCGTACTTCCGATACACAAGCAGTGTATGCACAACTTCAATGATCCCCTAGCAAACATTCCCTACAAGGAACTAACGGCACGGCAATGCATCAATCACCAGATACGTACACTGACAGGGGTAGAAAGTAAACCTAGAGATATCAGAGCCAGGTATATGTGTAAGGTAGAGAATTTAACCGCACGACTTCAATGGCTCCTTAGCAAACATTCCCTACAAGGAACTAACAGCAGGGGATCGCATCAATCACCAGATACGGGCCAGCAACGTCACACATAACTGATGGAACTGCTACCACATCTATTATATGAAAATTAAAAGTACAGAAATAATGCTAAAGGCGCCTGATCATCAAATGCTGAAATGAATCAACAAGCCATGACACAGAATCGCGTAAAGCATAAGCATAAAGAAATAAAAGCGGCAGAACAGAACCAGGCATACAGATTGTATTTATAAGCAGAAGCACGGTTACAATGGGCACAGTGGTTCCCTAACAAACATTCCCCTTCCACCCTTTACAATGAATTCATCGTGGGCTTTTATAGCCCGAGTCCCTCCCGTTACATTAATGGGCACAGAGCCCGATCAAACATAAGGCGACGAAGCGGCGAAAGAGCCGCAAATGTCGACCTTTTGTCGGACCGGATTGTACCCGCGAGCATGGTCTTCCTGGAAGCTGGACGGCTACGTGGCGAAGTGCTGGGTAGAATATTCAAGTCGGCAGGTACGCTGGTAGCTGGAGCAGGTGGAACCTCAAATCAGCTTTGAATGAGGCTACTGGCACAGGCAGTGCAGCCCACGTTTATCCCTTCTTGTCGACACGTCTTGGTTCGAATCCCGAAGCTGGACACTTGTTGGATGAAGGAAGATGTTGTTTGACACATGTCTGCCTTAGAGGGCAGTCTATCCATCTTCGCTTGGGATCGGAGCTCCTTGGGATGCGCGGGCAGAAAACAGTGTAGTCGGGAAGGCCTTCACGCCTTGGTCAAATTTCGGGTTTGTTCCCCTACCGTACACCTGTCAAGGGCGCATTTCGACTCTGTTGAGAAGTCGGACTGCGCACAGGTGAACACTGGTGTCTGCCGTTGTACGGACCTGCTCCGGCACTTATCATTCTTCTTTGTCAGCCTGCCAGTCTGCCAGTTGCAAGGTGCGCCCATAAAGTGGGGCGAAGTCAGACTTCGCACCAAAACTGGGCGAAGTGCGAACTTCACACCAAAACTGGGCGAAGTACGCACTTCGCACCAAAACTGGGCGAAGTGCGAACTTCGCACCCAGACTGGGCGAAGTGCGAACTTCGCACCAAAACTGGGCGAAGTACGCACTTCGCACCCAGACTGGGCGAAGTGCGAACTTCGCACCCAGACTTAGCCAATTTTTTGGGTAACCTGCTGGATAGTTGAAAAATCAACTGGGGGACTTGAGATAAAAGGGGGGAAAGAAAGAGAATGCGGGAAAGAAAAGGAAAGGGAGAGAAGAAGGAAGAAATATGGGGGGAAGAGGGAAAAGAAGAGCAGAGACCTTGTTACTTTACAACATTGAAGACATTGCACCCCGTGCAAAATGTGACAACATTTCTGGCGGCTCGCGGGGTGTCGAGCTCGCCTCGGCGCAAAGAATCCATGCCTTCATCCTTTGGGTGCAGAGGAACTTGCCTCCCCTGCCTTTTTTTGCTCTAACTGTTCTCCTTGCGGCAACTGTTCTTCAGATTCATCTTTGTCAGTTGCCCCCTCAGAAATGCCTTCCGAAAGCTCTCCATCTCCGACTTCTGCCTCGCAGATACGAGTGTATGCCACCTGGGCTGGGCGCCAGGCTTCTGCTTCGAATGGCTTGCGGTCAGCTATATCTTCTAATGCTCCGTGGAAAGCAGCGACCGTGTGCAGGTCGATGGTGAGGTACCTTTTTTCTAACTCCTGGAAATAGGAGCGGATCTTGGAATATTTGGACACCATCTGAGTGACCTGATTGTCTTGAATTGGCTCAGTCCAACTATCAATTTCAACTGTATCTGCTTCAAAGGACTGCCAATTTCTTTTTACCCGATCTAGGGTGAGGAGCTCGCCATTCTCAACAAAACTTGGGCACCCTAGTTCTGAAAGAGCGTGAAAGGGGGCCAGACGGATATCCCTTTCATGCGTGAATGCGTCTAGCATTCGTCTGGCCACTCTCACCTCTTTAACTTTTTTGAAATATTTGTGCAAGGTCACCCTTGCACCTACCCATTCTGCAGCGAATGAGGACACGGGAGAAAATTGGAGGCCGTTGCGCTCGCGCTCTTGAAGATTTACCGCCAGGTCCAGCCATTGCTTCGCCTGGCGCTCGGCCTCCTCTACCACAGGCTTTCCCTGGGCAGAAACTTCTTGAATCCTGGATGCGAAATCCAGGACTGCCATCGCCTTGTAGGTATGGGGCTTGCATTCCCTCAGCAAACCAACCCTCATCTCTTTAACCTTTGTTTTTGAAAAGACCGCCGCTTGAGATGTCCTCTCTGCGAGTTGCGACTGCGCCTGCTTCAAAGACTCCTGGAGCTGAGAAATCTGCTCCGAGGCTGCTTTCTTTTCGGTTGCGGCTTGTTGCTGAGAAGCGGCCAGCTGGGCTTTGAGTTCATCTGTTTCTTGCCGTGCCGCTTCCAGCTGCTCAGTAGACCTAGACAGGTCCTCTTCAAGCTGCCTTACTTTATCCTGCAACGCGAAAAGTTCTTCCTGCTCCTCCAGACTCTTGACAAAGAGATTATCAGCTTTGCGCATGATTGTCTGAATCTCATACTGCTTGTTGATGTCGTCAAAGCTCTTCTCCTTTGTCTGGAGCTCGTAGTCCGCCCTAGTCATTTCTCGGAGAGGCTTCTTTACTATTGGGATTATCTTCTCTGTTGTAAGCACTCTCCTCTCAAAATCGTACTTGGCGCGTTTTACCGGGGCGGCTATCTCTTCATGTCTCCTCCGCTTCAGGTTCTGGAGGAAAGAAACAGAACACTGTACAGCCCTTGTTGCCAGGGGCAAGTCGTCTGTGTTCTGGAGGTCGTCCATGAAATCTGGTTCCCCCAGCCTAGGGTTCTGCTGAGACGTTTCTCCTGCGGGAATGGGATCAGGAGGAACCGGACAGACCTTGGAAGAATCAGTCGCTTGTGGGGGCGACCGGGAAATGGAGATGGGAGCGGGTGATGCTGCGAGGGTTTGAAGCGGCTGAGGCGGAGGATGTGAAGGTGAATGAACAGCCTCAGCACTAACTTCAGGCGAAGGATTTGGAGTTGTGCTCAGATAAAGAGAGACGTTAGGGTTCTGAGCAAACTGATCAAAAGAATGGGGGGCCAATAGAAGGGTGCGGAGACGGAGAGGAGGATGTGGTCATGGCCCGCTCAGATTGAGCGAGAGACGGAGTGGGGGTAGGACTAGGTGAGACCAAGGAGACAGGGGCAGCAAACGTACCTGCGGGCTCCGCCTGAGCCGATGCCGGGTGGATGTCTTCGCTTCTTGTCTCGACGGCTGACTTGGGACTGCCCAAAGGAACTGCCTCTGCGGCGGCAGGACGCGGCTGCGGCTCTGCGACTGGCTGCTGCACTATCAGGCTAGGTCGCCTGATTTTCTCGACTCTCCTCCGCTTCTTCTCTTCTGGAATAACGGTCGGATCAGGGGAAGGAGACGAAACAGGTGCAGCAGGCGCTGATGCTCCCACGGTAAACTTGTACCGGGGTTTGACTTGCAGAAGGTCTGCCGCAACCGGTCTGCTTTCTGGCGGCGCTGGCACTTTTCTTGCCTGAGGGATTGCCTCGGGCGCTACCTTGGATCGACTCTTTCGCCTTTTCAGGCGCCGCCTTGGGAGCCACGGGCTGCATTGGATCGACCTGGGTACTTGCTGGGCCTGCGCTGGCAGTTGCCGAAGTGTACAACTGTTTGAGGGGAGACCCTCCTTTATAATCCTCAAAGGGGCCTCGGGGAACGTAACCTTGATATGCGAACGGCCGCCAGCTGTCATGATGCTGGTCATAGAGAACCGAAAAGTCGTCATCTACGGCCAGGTTTCTCCTTGTGGATTTATCGTCTCTGCGTGCGGCATCTCATCTTCCAGCATTCGGTAATCTTTTCTTTAGACCAGTTAAGGCCTGCTATCTTGGATAGAAATTTTTTGAACCCTGGAGATGAGAAGTGGTGGTCCGGGTTTCGCTTGGGGTCATATGTCACCTCCTCGCAGTAGAAATCCTGCCAGGGAGGAGAAGCTTCCATTAATTCAATCTCCCAGTCAAGGTCCACATGGACCACATCGCATCTATCTTCGGTTATATCCACCCGGGGGCACAAATGTGTGAACCTTCCCCTTATCCCATAGGGGTCGTACTTCCAACACTGCGACAGCAAAACCAGGCCAACCCGGGACAACTCTTGCTCTAGGTAGACATGCTGTCCTACCTCAGTAATCTCAACGTTGGCCCAGGAAAGAGGATATTGAAAAATTTGTTCTCTCTTCTTCCCTAGGCCGAACTCCTCTTCTACATAGTCCATCTACCGGGCAACCTCCATCCCGAACAGATGCTCTGTACACCAATAGGGCAGCAGATAAGGCTTGCCCTTGAATCCGTAGATTCTGACCACAATCCCCTGCGTCAGTCTGAAAACGTCCCCGAGCTTCTGATTTATCAAAGCACTCGTCATTTCCTTCGGGAGACGGGGGATTTCACTTTCGGTGAATACTAACATGACGAATCCCAGAAAGTTGAAGTTGAACTTATAATAGGACCCTTTCCGGTATAAGTCATCCATCCAGTTATAGACGGGCTGTGGTTCTCCCCTCTCGTTAACCTTCTTTAGGTTCAGGATCGGCATTTGGGGGTGCAGATGGTACAAACAAATCCAGGCCAGAACGGAACTGAAACGAAAATTGGTAGACTGCCTCTTTTGAATTTTCAACAGGCCGGAATGAATGGCGTAAGCCAGCCAGTCTGCCCAGTCGAAAGAGATGGGGCGCTTTCCACTTCTCTGCGCCGCTGGTTCGTAAGATTCTCCACACAGGAGACATTCTGCCAGCGCCAGCTGGTACGGATGTACCAACTCGTCGGAGTCGCAGCCGAGAATCCATGCCAGGATGGTATATAAATACTTGCTCTGAAATTTCGTCAAGGGCATGGGGCCAGTCGACCACTGTCCAGCTGGAAGTGGGGTGTTCAGCTCTGAATTGAGGAAATCCCTCATTCGCTTGGTGTGCGTGAAGCGTCCCGCTTGTTCGCCTAGATTTATCTTTCTGAAGATGGTGCTGGAGTCATACTCCGACCACAGGGCGAAAGCTGGCTGCACAGTCTCCCTGCGCAGCGCGAACAAGGGTTTACCGCTGGAGCTGCAAATTTGCCGGGAAGCTGGTCTGTAGTGTCTGACAATTAAGTCTACCAGTTCCGGGCATTGATGGACAGGAGGGCACAAAAATCTGAAGAGGTTTGATTTGTACGCCGCTCCGAAATGGTGGGAGGGCGAAACTTTGTCAGCCCAGCTCTCCACATTTGCTCGCAGCTGAGTCAGGCTCATAGAAAATGAGCCATCCACATATCCCGCCAGGTAATTCACCGGAGGTGGTGGGGCTTGCCCACGCTGTACTTTTTTGGTTCGGGATTTTGACTTTTTCTCTGGCGGGGCATCGCCTTTGAAAACGCCTGGCCGCGGTAAATCCCCTGGTTCGCTGCTTTCGCTGGACTGTGCCGACACTGGCCTCTTTCCTCTCGTCCATCTCTCCGAATCAGCAATAATGATAGGTTCGAGTCATGCTGCAATGATTTCGCTATCACAGGAATAATTTGAACTGTCCGAGGAATAATCTGTGCAATCTGGAATGTTTGCATGCTTCTGACCCCCTTTTCTAGATAAAGACAGCGCCATAAATGCAACGGAGGAGGGGGTAGGTCGGCTGAGTTAAGATCCTTGGGTGGCTGCGCAGGAGAATGTTTGGAAAAAGCGCGCCCGGCGGACGTGCCATGTTTCTTTTGTTGCATTTTCCTTTGAAAAACGTGCAATCATTAATTATGCTTTGGAGATTGCACCATGGCTGACGTTGCTGCCACCACTTGGGCACACTGCTCAAGACAAAACCTTCGGTGCGGAAACCCACATTAAAACAGTTGCAAACGCGCGTTGGGCCCAGCTTGGGGATTTTCGAATTTTTTATTATTTTTTAAACAGTGTCCCAATACTGGCCCGGAAAACAAGGCGCAGCCGGGCTTCGCCCGAAGTTGGGTGCGGCCCGACCTTGCCGGCGAAGCCGGACTTCGCCAATTTCGGGCGAAGTACTGACTCGCGCGAATCGCGCTTGAAGCTGATACGCTTTCGGCTGCGCCCAAGGTTTGGGCACAGTCTGGGTCTTAGCCGCCTTCGGGCTTTACCAACACTTAACGTTTTTGCAACCTTTGCTCTTTGGTCTTACTGCGCATTGCGACGCTGGGGCGGGTTCGGACTTCGGCCGAAGCTCGGAGCAAAGTGCGAACTTCGCACTTCGCACGAGAATTGAGCGCAGTGCGCACTTCGCGCTGATGCTGGCCGAAGTCGGACTTCGCTGCGAAGTTCGCACTTCGCGCAAAAGTTGCGCGCAGTGCGTACTTCGCACGGAAAGTATGCGCAGTGCGTACTTCGGTCAAAGCTGAGCGGAGCTTCCCTTTAGTGTGCCTTAGCATTTTTCTTGATCAAACTTCGCAATTTGGTTGGGCCGAAGTCCGACTTCGCTGCGAAGTCGGGCTTCGGCCAACACTCGGTCAATTTTTTGCCCTTTTTTTTCTCCCTTCTTTCTTTGCATAGCCGAACTTCGCCCCTCCTGAGGGGCAACGACAGACTTCGCTGCGAAGTCTGTCTTTCTCTCCCATGCCGCAGTTAAGCTCAAAAAAGAAGAAAAACGAATTGAAAGCTAAAACTGGAAACTGTACATGCCGGGAAAAATAAAAAAAAAAAACACAAGGAAAATTTTTACAAGGAAGGGCCACTCGGGCACCTTCAACGACGGTAAAGCTTCAAATGGAACCCATTAACAGGGATAGGCGGGAGCTGACCCTCCATATCCCGCAGTAGGTAAGCATTGAACTGATTCACCCGAGCAATCTGATAAGGGCCCTCCCAGAGGGCATCAAACTTTCCGTGATTACCCGGCTTTGCTTTGTATGAGTCCCACTTTAGCACCAGGTCCCCGACTTCGAAAACTCGGGCAGTGGTGCGTTTGGCAAACCAGCCTTGAGTGGCTGCAATATGATCCGCGAAGGCCTGGTATGCACTTTCTCTGTCTTCTTCCAACTGCAGGAGTTGGCACAATCTGTCATCCACCGGGTCTCCGCTGCTCCTGTCTTCGTCAATCATCCACAGGGCGGGGATTTCGATGTGTGATGGCATGACAGCTCCCTTGCCGTAGACGAGCGCATAGGGGGACGGGGGGATTTCTTGAACGCAACCCTGTCCGCCCACAGCGCTCGGTTCAGGAGCAAGTGCCAAGTCCGCTTGTTCCTGTCAATGGTCCTCCGGATGATTTTCAGGAGGTTCTTGTTAGTGGACTCGACAAGGCCATTCCCCTGCGGGTAGTAATTAGAAGACATCTTGTGATAATTGCCAAGTCTGCTGGTGTACTCCGTGAGTACTGCGCCTACGAATCCCGGACCGTTGTCTGTTACAATCGACTCTGGAACCCCGAAGCGGGTAATCAGGCTCTCAATGAACCTGATGACCGTTTCTTGGTCTACGTTCTTGGTCGGGATTGCCTCCGTCCACCGTGTGAAATAATCAGTAGCTGTAAGAATAAACTTGTGGCCGACGGAGGAGTTAGGAGAAATCACCCCAATGAAGTCTAGACCCCATTCTTTGGAACGGAGCCTCGGCTTGAATTGGTTGAAGGGGCAGGGGTGCTTTCTTGTTTCGGCCAGCATACCTCTGGCATTGATCACATTTAGCGCAGACCGCATGCGCGTCTGCGAACAGAGTGGGCCAATAGTACCCGGCCCTTATTATTTTTAAGGCCGTCGGCCTTGAAGAATGGTGACCCCCAGGCATCCCGGAATGAAAATCTTCGAGGACCCTAGTTTGGTCAGATTTTTTGACGCACCGCAACAGGATGCCGTCGATGTTTCTGAAGTAAAGCCCCTCGGGGCGAAGAGTGTACTTGAGTGCACCTAGCCGAAATCTCCTTCGTTGTGAGGCGTTCAGGTGATCGGGACATCTTCCGATGCAGAAGTATCTCACCAGTTCATCTGTCCAATCACTCCCCTCCGATAAAGAGTCGGCTAGGTAGATGCGTGTCGCTGTGTCCTCCCACTTACAGGCGGAGATGCCGGCTACAGCGCTTCGGGCCAATTCCTGACACAAGGCTCGGCCTCTAATAAGCTTGGTGGGCCGTACTTCAATGTCGAACTCCTGGATCTTGGCAATCCATCCCGCTCTCTTGTGACCCGGTTCTCCTTGCAAGATGAAGCTTCGAACATCCGGGTGAATCACAAAGACAGTGGTCTTGCTCTGGGAGATAAAGTGCCTGAACTTTCGAAGGGACTTCATGACAGCATGGACCTGCCGCTCTATAAAATTGTACTTTTCCTCGTGCGGCAGAATGACTTGGCTCAGGAACGCAATGGGGCGCTCCTCACCGTCGTCTCCCTTCTGGGTCAGGACTGCAGCGTAACTTTCGGGTTCTCCCACTGCATACAGGATGAAGTCCTTGGAGTAGTCCGGGTTTGTCAACACCGGAGCTTGTGCAATTCGGGCCTTAATTTCCTCGAAGGCTTGCTCTCTCTCATCAATCCATTCGTAAGGTGTATCTTTCTTCAACAGTTCGGCCATAGGCTTGATCACCTGTGCGAAGTCCGGGATGAACTTCCGCACGAAGTTAATCTGACCGAAGAAGGACTGCAGCCCTTTTTTGTCGATGGGGGCTGGCAAGCGAACGAGGGCTTCCGCTCTGTCAAGGTCAATGGCGAGGCCTTCCTCGGAGATGACATGTCCCAGCAGCTTTCCTTCTTTTACCGCGAAGACAGACTTCTTCGGGTTTATGGAGATGCCGAATTCTCGACAACTCTCAAATATCCGCGCAGGTGCGAAACATGATCTTCTCGTCGGTGAGAGAAAACAGTCATGTCATCGAGGTAGATGACAATAATTTTGTTGAGCAGCTCTCGGAAGGCGAGGTCCATGGCCCTTTGGAACGTAGCACCAGCATTGGATAAGCCAAACGACATGCGGCGATAGGCGAACGTCCCCCACTTGGTGGTGAACGCTGTCTTATGCTGGTCTTCGTCTTTGACCCAAATCTGGTTGTAGTTGGAAAATCCATCTAAAAGTGAAAATCTCTGGGCTCCAGCAACGATATGTAGAATCTGGTCAATTTGGGGAAGCGGATAGTGGTCCCGGAGGGAAGCTTGATTTAGGTTTCTGAAGTCGACACAGAGACGTATGTCGCCATTCTTTTTCCTCACGGGCACCAAATTCGCGACCCAGGATGAATGTTTGATGGGGTAGATGATCTTAGCCTCCAGCATCTTCAAGAGCTCGGTCTTCATCATGGCCTCAATTTTTGGATTTACGGCCCTCTGCTTCTGTCGGAATGGCTTGGCGCCATCCTCTAGCTCAATGGTATGCTGGATGACAGTTCTGTCATACCCCTTCAAATCCTCGTAGCCCCAGGCCACGACGTCGAGGAACTCCTGGCACAGTGATCTAATTTGCCCCAGCTCCTCCGACGTGCAGTCTGTTCCGACCTTGATGGTTTTACCAGGTTCGAGTTCCAGGTCTGCATACTGCCTCGGGTCTACTTTGATCCTGTGGGATATTGCTCTGTCATTCCGATCAAAGAGACTTTCTAACGTAATCAGTCCCTTTGGGACGTGATTATTCCGTAACTGTATCAACCCCTCATATTGCTCGTCATCGGGGTCTCTACCTTCGATTACACATACTTCGTTAACCAGGAATGTGACGATCTCCTCGTCACAGCTGAACACCTGCCAGAAGGTATCCCTATCAGGCACAGAAGGCCTGTAAATGGTGCGGACCGGCTTCAGTTTCTGGACAACGTCTTCAGCCGGAACGTACCTGGCTCCAACAGACGCCAGAATATCTGCGTGCTTGTTTCTCTCACGCGATATTGCCTTAACATTCAATGAGTCGAACGATTCCATCAGGTCCCAGACCCGATTGCGGTACGATCTAAGATAGTGATGCTTGGACGCGCATTTATTCATAACTTGATGACACACCAGCTCTGAATCCCCGAAAATCTGGAGGTGCTTGATTCCGAGCCTTTCCGCCTTTCGCAAACCCAAGCACAGGGCTTCGTATTCTGCTGAGTTATTAGTACAGCTCCAGGCCAGCCTGTAGGCATAGTCCTTCTGGATTCCAGTTGGAGAAACCAGGAGTACCCCTGCACCGGCGCCATTCTTGCATCGCGCGCCGTCAAAGAAAAGCTTCCACAGCTCTTCGGGTGCAGGTCCTACTTCTTTCGCAGCTGACACATCAAGCCTCTCGGACTGTTTAATAGAGTAACAACCCTGCTCTGTCCCGATTACGACATTGAAGTCCCGCAACGAGAACTCGTCTTCGAGCTGTAGCACTTCGAGAGCTTGCTCGGTCAGTTCCACTGTCACCAGTTCTTCCTCTGACAACTGGACCATGCAGTCCATCTCTCCTCCGGGTATCTTGTCCACTAGAAAGGGGGAAGGCTTCTCATTGAAAATTTTCAGTCTCCTTCCTTTGAAGGGCACTTCCATGTGTGAGTAGTCTAGAGACAGGTACCCGCCCAACTTCGCAGTGAACTCCCGAGAGAGACACATGCCGAAGTAAGGCTCCATGTCAACAATCATGACCTCTTGGATGACTATGATGTCGAGAGCCTTGTGCAGTCGGATAGGGATGTCCTTTATGACACCAAGCTGTCTTGACGAGGGTGCCGTCTAGTTGCGACACACCTTGGCTGCTCCGTGTGTATTCCATCCCGATCTCATCGCGAGACGGCCTTCGGCATTACGGTCGAGGAAGCACCGAGAATCCACCATGCAGTTGTGAACTATGTGCCCTTGCATCCGTAAAGACAAATAAAAGGGTGGCGGTCTGTTCTTCCCAGTGGTTGAGGCTGTCAAAGGTTGAACCAGGACAGCGAGCTGCATCTGCTTGCCGCTCTTCATGTTCTTTAGTGATTTTTGCAGCAGATCTACCTGGCCTGGGAGCAGAAGAGCGTCGTACATGCTGATTCTGGTAGGAGTCTTCTTCAACTTGTCTACAATGCTGTAGCCCGAGGTACTAGCTCCTTCTACTGGCTTAGCCGGTTCATACTTGGTCCGGTACTGTTGGGTGGCCTCAACTCGCTGTCTCTTGGTCAGAGACGGGTACTTCAGCTTCTCCTGGGCTTGTTCTTTGGTTTCAGCTGGGGGCTGAGGTATAGGAGGCTTAGCGGGAGTTGAGGCCTTTGTTGGAGGTTTGGCGGGAACAGGGGCAGCCTTTGCCGGAGAAGGCTTAACTGGAGCTTTTTCTTTGGACGCCTTCTCCTGGGCTGTGTAAGGCCACAGCCGCTTGTACGGTGGCAGCCCGTCGGGCTGCGGTTTTTCTCTTCTTGCGTAGACTTGCAAAGGCTTAGCCGCGTCTGCAGCTTTCTTTTCTTCCCTGGCGGGCGCCACTAGATTCTCTTCTGGCAGGGCAAAATTGGCCTCGCCGTCCAAGATCATGTACAGCTCATCGTCTTCAATAGCGCTGCCGGCCAGGGTCTGGATGTAGTGCTGGTGCAAAGTGCAATCTTCCTCCGAATGCGGGTCATTGCACGTGGTGCACCAGTTGACCTGGTCGGGAGGACCAGGTGGGTCATCTATAGCAGCATTCCTCGGAGGCGGACGCCTCTGCGGCTGATGTTCCGGGGCTTTGTCTTTCGTCAGTGCGGGTGGCGCATACGGCCTTCTAGGAGCGAGGTCCATTTGGGCCTGCTTCTTCTTCATAGCGGTCATGTCATTGGACATGGCATGATATCCGGAGGCCAAAGCCCGCACCTCTTGTAGAATCGTGTTCTGGATGCTTGCTTGTCGGGGAGGTGGCAACTGTGCCGGTGGAGGCAATGCAGCCAATGGAGGAGGGTTAGAATAAGGCACGTACTGCGGGGGAGCAGGGAGCGCTGGAAAATGCGGAGCGGGAGGAGGCGGATGAGGGTAATGCATTTGAGGCGGGCCATAAGGAGTTACGACCGGCGCCGGATTCCATTGCTGCTAGGGTTGCTGCCCGGAAGTGGACGACAAACCGCCAGAAGCAGAAGGATACTGTGATCTGGGGAAGTCGGGATGAATTGGTTCCTGCACTCTGGACGGAAGCCTGCCGATGGAAATAATATCAGCTTCAACTTGCTGGGCAGCCTCGTACAGCGCGGAAACTTGTCAATTTTGGCGATCTTCAGCAGCAGGCATATGTCCGAGTTGAATGATCTCGGATAGTAGTGAGCGACCATGCCGGCTGAAGGCCGAAGTTCGCGAGGTACCCGTTTCCAGGATCTCGCAAACCTGATGTTGAAATCAGACACCTCCTCTTGAGGATGTCTCTGGATAGCTTGGAACTGATGCAGTAGAGAAGTAGGATCAGCAGACTCGTTGCATCCTTTTACGAGTCTCCTGGCAAGCTGGGGCCACCCAGTGATGGATCCCTCTGGCAGCGATCTCCACCAGTAGAGAAGCTTTCCCCTTAGGGAAAGGGCCAGCAGACGGGTCTTCACACTTTCATCGGTGATGGTATGCAGTGCGGCCAGGGCAAGGATGTCCTGGATGTGTTCGTACGCCGTCTTACCGTAGCCGTCGTATGTGGGAATAGACTTTAAAGCGGAGGGGGCACAGCTTGCTGACCGACCAGGGCCAAAGGCCCCGTAGAGTCCACCGCCGGGAAGAGATCATCGTCATTTGGCTGTTGAGCAGCCATTTCTTCTTCTTCTCCGTCGTCGGTTGTGTACTTAGTGTTGGTACTTTCCGAGGATACAGGATCTTCTTCTTCCTCGGCCTCTTCTATTTCGTACTAGGCTCCTCCGACCTTAGCTTCGATCTCTTCTTGGATCTCAGCCTCGGCTTCGTCGAAACGAGCTCGCGGATCAGCCAGCCTGGGAACTTCGCCTCGAGCGTTGATGTCCAGTTCGTAGAACTCAGGCGGGCTTCTCGGATTTCTTGCTTGCCACCTTCTCGTGTGCATGAAGGTGACGGGACCGGTCTTCTAGACTCAGAGGATTTGTTCGTGCAGAGTCGCCAGGTGTTCAGATTTGGAACAGCAATGAAGCGAACACCGGTGCTTCGATTCTGTCGGGGGTGAGAAACTTCCTTGTCTCACCGAGAGCTCAGGGACTGTCAGCGCCAGGTGGAGACGGATCGGAAAATCTCTCTTCAGATGTGGGACCCGAGTTCCTCCAAGCGGGTCAGAAAAACTGTTGCGCTAGGTGGAGACAGAACGGGTACCTCTTCTTTTAAAACGTGGGACCAGAGTCCCACCGGGCGTGCGCAGAAACTGTTGGTTACGAATCTACCATGAAGAAAGGATTTTGGGTTAATGCGCCCAGATTCGCCCACCAGCATGAAAGGCCGGAAGGAAGAGATGCCTTCCGAGCCAATCTCCGGAGAAGGCCGGCTCCTTTTGGGGGGGTTTTCTGATTTAAGCTAAAGGGAACAGGAAAGAAATAAATGTACAAAAAGAGACAAATGTACGAAAGAAATTACAAATATGTCCGAGAGGTTGGTGGGGGGGAACTAACGATGCGGGAACACACCAATCACCGCTACTTACTGCATACAAACACAAAGCATGACAAAGAACTGCAAAACCTACGCGTACTTCCGATACACAAGCAGTGTATGCACAGCTTCAATGATCCCCTAGCAAACATTCCCTACAAGGAACTAACAGCACGACAATGCATCAATCACCAGATACGTACACTGACAGGGGTAGAAAGTAAACCTAGAGATATCAGAGCCAGGTATGTGTGTTAGGTAGAGAATTTAACCGCACAGCTTCAATGGCTCCCTAGCAAACATTCCCTACAAAGAACTAACAGCAGGGGATCGCATCAATCACCAGATACGGGCCAGCAACATCACACATAACTGATGGAACTGCTACCACATCTATTATATGAAAATTAAAAGTACAGAAATAATGCTAAAGGCGCCTGATCATCAAATGCTGAAATGAATCAACAAGCCATGACACAGAATCGCGTAAAGCATAAGCATAAAGAAATAAAAGCGGCAGAACAGAACCAAGCATATAGATTGTATTTATAAGCAGAAGCACGGTTACAATGGGCACAGTGGTTCTCTAACAAACATTCCCCTTCCACCCTTTACAATGAATTCATGCTGGGCTTTTATAGCCCGAGTCCCTCCCGTTACATTAATGGGCACAGAGCCCCAGTCAAACATAAGCTGACAGAAGCGGCGAAAGAGCTGCAAATGCTGACCTTTTGTCGGACCGGATTGTACCCGCAGCATGGTCTTCCTGGAAGCTGGACGGCTACGTGGCGGAGTGCTGGGTAGAATCTTCAAGTCGGCAGGTACGTTGGTAGCTGGAGCAGGTGGAACCTCAAATCAGCTTTGAATGAGGCTATTGGCACAGGCAGTGCAGCCCATGTTTATCCCTTCTTGTCGGCACGTCTTGGTTCGAATCCCGAAGCTGGACACTTGTCGGATGAAGGAAGATGCTGTTTGACACATGTCTGCCTTAGAGGGCAGTCTATCCATCTTCGCTTGGGATCGGAGCTCCTTGGGATGCGCGGGCAGAAAACAGTGTAGTTGGGAAGGCCTTCACGCCTTGGTCAAATTCCGGGTTTGTTCCCCTACTGTACACCTGTCAAGGGCGCATTCCGACTCTGCTGAGAAGTCGGACTGCGCACAGGTGAACACTGGTGTCTGCCGCTGTACGGACCTGCTCCGACACTTATCATTCTTCTTTGTCAGCCTGCCAGTCTGCCAGTTGCAAGGTGCGCCCAGAAAGTGGGGCGAAGTCAGACTTCGCACCAAAGCGAAGTGCGAACTTCGCACCAAAACTGGGCGGAGTGCGCACTTCGCACCCAGACTGGGCGAAGTGCGCACTTCGCACCAAAACTGGGCGAAGTACGCACTTCGCACCCAACTGGGCGAAGTGCGAACTTCGCACCCAGACTGGGCGAAGTGCGAACTTCGCACCCAGACTTAGCCAATTTTTTGGGTAACCTGCTGGAAAGTTGAAAAATCAACTGGGGGACTTCGAGAAAAAAGGGGGGAAAGAAAGAGAATGCGGGAAAGAAAAGGAAAGGGAGAGAAGAAGGAAGAAAGATGGGGGAAGAGGGAAAAGAAGAGCAGCACTGTTACTTTACAACATTGAAGACATTGCACCCCGTGCAAAATGTGACAACAGGAACAACCTTCTCAAAGATATTAAAGATCATATGATATAATTTGAGTAATTGTACTTCCATATTTGAGGTCCCATAGACCATATTTGGGTCTCGTGGACGTAATTAAAATCTTTCATTCATTCATTCAAAATTAAACTTAAACAAATCTTTTCCTTTAACATGTAAGCAAAGCAGCAGGAAATTAATTTAATATTTACATATTCAACTTCAACTAATCCAATAAACAAACAAAACGTTATTTACCAGATCATTATCATCTACGCAAATGCGTCATTATATTTTACCTTAATAATAAAAGCTTGTTGCTTGTCTTATATTCAAAGTCAAACTTCAATAATTTTTAATTTATTTCCAGTAAGGATAAATGCAGCATTTCCGTGTATCCAACTTTAATAATTTTTATTCTATCTTTCATAGAGGAACAAATGCAGCATACGCTAAATGATAAAGTACGTCTCATTTTCAGTATTTGGGAAGATATTACTAAAGAAAAAGTGACTTATGATTTAAATTCCAAAACACATATACGTATATTCTGAAGACGATTATTTTCCTTCTCTACATCGTTCGGTTTCCTTTCTCTTGCAGCGCCCATTTGAGGTTTAATGGGGGATCAGATGGCCCGTGGGAAGGTAATGTATGCAGCTATACGATCATTCCAGATAATGCATTTAAAAAAAAGAACTTATCATTACAACTTCTCAGATGGCAGAATAAAAGAAATTAAAGATACCTATTTCGATTTTTAGAGCCATCCACACATCATACGGAAATAACGATTGGACGTTTCTGCGGGGTATTCTCTAATAAAAGATTTTAAACCAGACGTCTCCGGACAATATACACAATTAAGAGTTTTCAAGCTGGACACTTCCACTGAACGGCACCAGCCCTGAACTTCGGGTTGGATGTTTCCACAGAATGTCTATAGTTATATATTTCAAGCTGGACGTTTTCACCAAACGTCTACAGCTAAACAATTTACCATTGATGCACAAAGAACACAATGTTTTTTCTCAAACCCGAACACGGTAATTGCACCAAATTAATTTAATATTGTATTGGTGCAGCTTTCATATTTAAGGTATGAACATAATTGCAGACGCACAGGCAAGATAAAAATAGGGTGTATTGTAATATATGAGTGACGCTCAGATAAACACATTAAATTACGTTTCCAGTAATGCTCAGGCAGGGTATCTTAAAGCATATGGAATTAAACTGACGCACATAAATCACCAATCAATAGAGTCGTTTAATCAGATCGTTGGGTGAAGGAGTAGTGTCTAAGGTAAGACACAGTTTTATCAACCGAAAAAGGAAGACACACAGTTTTGCGAGCTAAAACCAGAGAAAAGCGGCAATTGATCTTGCCGGTGATTTAGTGCAGGATTGGAATTACTGGTTGGATTGGATAAGAAAATTATCCAGTTCTGTGTGGCCGAAAACAGATTTAACATTCTCTTATATAGAATAAATCTTCCACTAAGGAAATCAACAGATTCTGATGTAAAAACTACGATCAAATTACAGACATAACAAGAGATATTCATTATAACGAGGGTATGGCAACTAAGACGATTACTGGTTAATCTAATTTTCAAAACATAAATCTATGAAGGCTGAACGATTTATTTAATCAAGCTAGAATAGAGTAAAACTTGGTTTTTGTTGCAGTTTTCCTTTAAGCTTCAAGAGTTCTCCTAAGCTGGCCAATTCCCCCGGTTCCACACTGCTTTTTTTTTTCCCTTCTTGTTTTATATAGCTATTTTAGGAAAAATCTCAGAGCAAGAGGCCCTGCATGCACCCTACCACTTACTCGGCTCCCTTGATGCCACGTGGCTTATGGTCCGTCCGACCACCTCTTTTGTTTTAATATTACCTTAAATCTTAGCTTTAGATTATAATTTACTTTATATTAACATTTATCCATTTAGGGCATAATTAATTGAATTGAATTTAAAATTTGTTAATTCACATTAGAAATTATTTATTTATTATATCATACCAGAAGAGACATTCAAAACAAGACATTCAAAACAGAAATGCATATAAATTTACATGAATGCATTTATATGAAATCTTAATAAATGCATCTATTTAAAAGCTTTGTCTCCCCTTGGGCCATTGGTGAATGTTTCACTGCCAGGGCTATGTTTGCCCTCAGGCTAATGTGAATATTTTACCATCATCATTTTCCCCCTTTTTTCTTTCAAAGACCTGTACCTGCAACACAAAATTCATCAGCAGTACCATGTCCAAAGCATTAAAGCATAAAATAACTATTAATCAAAAGCATTTATAATAGCAAACAAAAGGCCCATTCCCGCAAGGGTCATGATATTCTCCCCTCCTAATTTAA
The DNA here is from genome assembly GCA_028583015.1 of Wollemia nobilis. Classification (NCBI taxonomy): domain Eukaryota; kingdom Viridiplantae; phylum Streptophyta; class Pinopsida; order Araucariales; family Araucariaceae; genus Wollemia; species Wollemia nobilis. The sequence continues at coordinate 811,176 of JAQPPZ010004127.1, forward strand.
ACACAGTCCCTTGTGTTTTTATGTATATACAATTATCCATATAGAAAAGGAATTTGTTTTTTTAAATCTTCCCATATGACTTTTCTCTGAATATTGGTCCCACTAGAACTTCCTATTCCAGATTACCCTTTCTTAATTGCTTAGTGTGAAAATTTAAAATCCAAAAAAGTCACACTTCAGTGGCCAAAGGGTCTGCCATATACAAATTCGACATATCCAAACATGAGAAGGGTCGTCAACATACTTTCTAAACAGGTGCATGTGGAAAGCATCTTGAAACTTAGGCAAGTTGGGTGGCAAAGCAAGGCTATTGAATTGATAAAGAGTTCAATAAATTAAGGGTCTAACTTGGTTGACTTGATGGCATTTACATAGCTTTCACCCTTGTGAAGACTTTGCCTCACCGCAGAGAATTCCGTCGGTGACCCTCTTAAGTTCACAAAGTTTTTCTAGCAATTAACTGCTTTCTTAAATTTTTGTTGGATTGTCTTGAGTCGTTCCTTTATTTTCTCGGTAATATCCAATCTAATCCTTATTCAATCCTTCGAATTGCCCTAATACAAAGTTGATCCATGTCTAATTCTATTCCTCCATCTTCTTAACAATATCCAATTCGATCCTTACTCGATCCCTTTGGATTGTTGTCTTGAGCTACTCCTTCATATCTTTACTTGATCCCTTTGGATTTTCGTCTTGAGCTACTCCTCCATCTTCTTGACAATATCTGATTTGATCCTTATTCAATCCCTTCGGATTGTTCCCAAGACAGAGGTGTTCTACATCTTTTCCCATATAAGGCCTCAAATGGAGCCATTTCTCAAAAAAACAAGATAGCTATTATTTGCAGACAAATTCTACCCAATGTAGATAATCTTCCCACTTAGATTGTTGGTCCAAGCAATATATGTACATAGCATGTCCTCAGGGACCTGGTTAACTCTTTTCATAGGGCCTGATATAGAGCTTGCCAAAATTTAGATGTGAACCTGAAGTCCCTACTTGATATAATTATTTTAGGGAACCGATGTAACCGAGTTATTTCTTTGGTAGATTAATTGGTTATTGCAGGTGCATCATCTTTAGTATTACCAGGTATAAAATGAGCTACTTTTTTCAACTTGTCAACTACTACAAGTATTGCATCATTGCTAAAACCTGGTTTTTAGTAGACCCACAATAAAATCCATGGAAACGACTTGCCATTTTTGTGCTAAAATTTTTATGCGGATAGAGCTTCCTAGTTGGATGCAAATGTTCAGCTTTCACTTGCTCAAAGAGATTGCACTGAATTTATTGGTTGTATTTGGTATGGTTTATCTTCCATATGCATCAATGTTGTCTGAAATTGCACTGAATTTATTAGTTGGTATCAAAGCCTAGGTTAGCAAAAGCCTAGGGAGCTAGGATATAGGGCTCAAGAACTTCATAAACAAAACCTAAATCATCAAAATCTGACATAGCTCTTGGCATGGTGAGGAAGAAATGGAGGACCTTGCATCTACAATCAAATTGTTTCAAGGGTAGTTGGAACAATTTACATCCATAATTAAATTGCTAGTGGAAAAGATGGAGCTACAACAAAAGATAATAGAATTACTTGTTAAACAAGGATCTAGAAACAAGGGAAATAAGGAAAAGCAAGGAAAAAGACCAAGGTTCAATAAGGGAAATAAAAAGGCTAAAGGAAATCAGGGAGTGAAATCTAGGATTTCAGATAGGAAGAACCCTTCAGTGAAGAGAGATTTGGAACCTGTTCCGTCAGAAATAAATGCTCCAAAACACAAAGAGGGCACTAGCGAAAAATTTAGAGCACCAAAGACAGGTTACTATACCTATGGAGGACCGCATTTTGCTAACAAATGCCCTCAAAGAATTGATCGAAAGGAAGCACCTAGAGAACAACCCCATGAAACATGTGCAATGTTAGGAACTTCAAACCGAGGACAAGTCACTCCTCAACTTTGAGAGGTAAAGTTGTAATAATAATGTAATTATATAAAACATAGAGATCCATGCTAGTAAATAATAGAATTATGAGATTAGAATCCACTTCTAGTTGAAGATACCTTTGGAGATACCTTATTGACCTTGAAGCCTTAATTAATATAATTGGATCATCGGGAGGATGAACAACCGAAGAAAACAACTCACCTAGTATCGTTGAATTGCGTGAAGGCATAGAAAAAAACTCATCTAGTATCGTTGAATTGCGTGAAGGCATTCAACGATGTTTTGAGAATGGCCGCTCTTGGCGAAGTAGGTTAGGACTGGAGGTAAGGATGGGCAGTATGGGACGTCCATCTAGGCCATTGTGCGAGTAGTATAGTACAAATGATAGGTTGGATCAGTCATTGTTGTATAGAGAGTTGTTGAATTGAGTTGTCACCAATTGCATATTAAAGTGTTGGGGTTGACTTGATTTCAGTCATTGTCAATTACTAAATCTGTCATATCAAATTATTCCTTCAAGAGTTGGAATACAAACCACTAAGCTACAAAGAGTGCATAGAAGATGAAGGGCACTCAGACAACGGGTTACTCCATTGGCAAATGGAAGACTATGAAGTCTTCTAGCCAACCTGAATGTGCATAAGTTTGGAGGATGAAGATCAAGATGATGGACTTCGTAGCATGTATGAAGTAGGAGAATGCGGTCAAACTTCAAAACAAACGATCAATGTCGAGGAGGAAAAGATGTCTTTCCCACAAAACTTTGTTGAATATAGTTTTGGTGACACGCAAATTAATGAAAGGTTGACACATCGTTTGATGAGGCAAGAGTGGGCGCAAGTACCCGATACCATCAAGTACAAAGGTCGGAAGATGGTGTAGGTTATCCATGGCAAGGTAGATGAAGAAAATATGATCCCTTGTGGAGACGAGTGGGACCCAATTCTAAAAGCAACAACTTTTAAAATATTCATGTAGTACAAGGAGGTTTTCACATGGACCTACAAGGAGCTGGAAGGCGATTCCACTTGAGTTGTGCATAAATTCAATTCCGCTGATTCTGGGCATGCAACTTGTAAGAACAAGGCCATATAGGATGAATCGAAAGTATGCGACCTTAGTCAATGCAGAGATTGTGAAGATGTTGGACACAAGCATAATCTTCAAAGTGATAGGGTGCGAATGGTGTTTCCCATTGTTGTCAATCTAAAGGAGAGCAATCAGATCCACATTTGCGTGGATTTTAAGAGCTTAAACGTAGTGGAAAATTTTAAGGATCCCTTTTCAATCCCATTCACAAATTCGATTTTGGAGGACGTAGCAGGGCACAAAATCTATTTATTTTTGGATGGATTTTCGGGCTATAATCAAATCAATATTGTTAAGGAGGGTATGATGAAGGCAACTTTTGTTGTAGAAAATGACACGCATACAATAAAATGCCCTTAGGTTTATGCAATGTGTTTCAAAGGATCATTTTGTACATGTTTGAGCCAATGTCATCAGGCAAGTTCATGTATGACTAGTCGCTTTATGGTAAGAAGGACGAGCATTTAAAGGCATTGGAAGAATGCATGAATTGTTGGATTTTTAGCCAGATTATCTTAGGTCCCAATATTCAGGATCTCAAGTAGACTCAAATATAAGAGCAATTAATATATTAAATGGCCAAAATAAATGAACATAACATTCATGAAAATAACAATAATATGAATAAAATGGCCAATATCAATGACAATATGGAAGTACAAACTTACAATATAATTGCTCAAAATATTTCATACAAGCTTTTGTATTCTCTGATGAGTCTTCTATAACAATCTTCTTTTTCTCAAGATTGTTCGATACAATACATGGAGCTTTGTTTCCATTATATAACCTTAGAAAGGTGAATCTTCAATACTTGACTATTGCACTCCTCACATATTTGGGAGATGCAACCTTTCCTATTCCATACATAAGACAAATCTCACATGTCCTTTGGTTTCACATCTTGCCACTTGTATACATGACTCTTGACTTTCTATTTACTTCCACACTTTACTCTATGACACTTGCATACTCTATTACATGACACTTGCACACTTTGTCACTCTTCACACTTGCACACATAATTACATGACACGTGCACATCTTGCACATAGACACGTACATAAGGGGAAATATAAATTACACTTCTAAACTATAGACCCAAATCATATTCTAACATTAATATTGTACTACATAGTACATTTACATTTCTACCAAATAATGTAATATTCTCTAACACTCCCTTGTATTACATTATTTGGTTATTGAAGACTTTAGTCTTCAATCTATTTCCTTTAGTCCTTTGTCTTGATCTTTGTCTTCAATTTCTGCTTCATGTCTTTTGTTCTTCTTTCTTTTGTGCTTTGCTCTATTCTTCTTCTTTGACTTTCTTGTCTTCATCTTCAGTTGTGGTATATCTACTAGTGTGACTACTAGATAATGAGTTAGTAAGTCATCACAATAATACATTTTGGAATTTAAAGATTCCTTATTGAAGCTAACATATGCTTCATTCAAATCATATGTGTCACAGCTGACATCTTTCTTCTCTTGTCTTTTCTCCTAATAGATCTCAAAGGTGAGTAAAGCCATATACATCACAATGCATACTTCAATAGAAAATACAATGGTGTTTTATGAATTCCACCATGCTCTAAAAAGCTTCTCATGAAGATAGTTGATAAATGTTGTGAACTTTTCATCTTTTGCATTTTTGAGAATTAAAGATAATATCATCTTCAAATCATTTGACATATCCTTCTTTCCATCAAAATCATCCATCAAATTTTGTGTATAGAATTTTAACTTGTTCAACATTTCTTCACTATCTTCATTGAATGCATTTTTAATGATTTCTTCCATAATGTAATCCTTTGATGTAGAAGACCTTATGGCTCCCAAATTATAAATAAACAAATTTATCAAATTTGCAAATTCAAGTTTAAATTTTTCAAAATTCAAATTTCTTCAAACTTTAATAATCAATCATTTTTTCAAAATTTTCAAAAATCAAGTTTTTGAAATCAAATGGCAAAATCAATTTGCAAATATCAAATTTTTAATTTTTCAAAACTTTTAATATTTCAAAATTGTTTTTGGAGTTGAATTCCTTCTGACTCCCTAATTAACCAATACTTCACAATTTTTCAAAAAACACGTTTGAAGTCAAATTTCTTTTCACTGCAATTAATTCTTTATGCCAAATATATTTTAAAATGTATGCGCTAATCAAAGGTTCCTTTTAACCTTATTATTCCAATTTAGAAAGCGCTAAAACTTAATTTTGCTCTAGTATAAATTCTGCCCAAAATTTAGGTTATGACCCTTACCTTAATTTGTGCAGATTCCAACGCTTGGTATTTTGCTCTTGTCAGGGCATATGGCACGGCGAATGGCAGAGCAATGTAACATCTCGAATGGACATTATTCAGGCGATTCCAGGGAGCGTTTCCTCTTGCTACATGCAATGGCTTCCTCAAGCGCTCAAACTTTGCATGGATGATTCACACTATCTTCCTTTGCTTTCACTCTTCAGACTTGACATCGACGCTTTGGTTCTTCGCTTTCAAGCGCTTCTCCAATGCTCGGACTACACTCAAAAGATAGCTTCAATGCTTCTTAATTTGGAATAGGCTTTGCCCTACAACTCTATTTTGGATGGCTCTCGGCCTCCAATGTTTTTTTGAATGGCTCTCAGCTTTTCACCTCTCAGGTGATTGTGGTTGTTCCTTGGAAAAAATTGTCCAAATAAATCTAAGGTCACTTTTGACCACTGTTTCTGATTCCTACTTCTTTCAGCAAAAATTAAACGTCTCTCTTCAATGCTGCTTTTGGATTGAGTCCTGCATAGGAAAAACATTAGATTTTTCACCTGCAAGAGGAAACACAATAACAAAAAATACAAACAGCAACACAAGTGACACAGAGATTTACGTGGAAACCTACAATGTGCAGGAAAAACCACGGGGCAATGGCAACTTCTTATTTTATTATTTTCAGCAAGCTTTACATTCACGTTTCTCAACGTTTTCAACCACCTCACATATGCAAGGGATCACATCCCTTTTATAGAGCTAAAAGAAGACTCAAACTGTTCGTTTCCTCTCCCGACGGAAGCCTCCAAAAAACTGTTCGTTTCTGCTCCCAAGGAAAACTCTTGAACCTGTTCGTCTTCTGCGTTCGATGTCTATCTGGACGTCTACTTGCTTAGACGTCTGACCAAGACGTCTGGCAGCCCAGACGTCTGGCCTGCTACTTAGACGTCTAGCAACCCTGCTACCTAGACATCTAGCAAGTCAGACATCTGGCCTGTTGCCTAGACGTTTGGCCTAGACATCTAGCAGGTCAGACATCTGGCCTGTTGCCTAGATGTTTGGCCTAGACATCTAGCAGGTCAGACGTTTGGCCTGCTGCCTAGACGTCTGACCTAGATGTCTAGCAGGTCAGATGTCTGGCCTGCTGCCTAGACGTCTGACCCAAACGTCTTGCAGGTCAAACGCCTGGCCTGCTGCCTAGACGTCTGACTCAGATGTCTAGCAGGTCAAACGTTTGGTCTGCTGCCTAAACGTCTGACCTAGACGTCTAGCAGGTCAGATGCTGCATCTTCCTTTTCTGTTGCCTGGACCTGCATAGTGACTTCACTTCCTCACATTCTCCCACTTGAATTCAGTATTCAGGATTTTTTTTGCCAAATATTTTCATCTAGTGCCAATTGCCCAATGCTACCCTTGTTACTTTTTCAGCAAGCCCAGAGAAGTTCTGCACCACTCAAACTTCTCTACCTTGACCGGCTTTGTAAGCATATTTGTAGGATTCACTTCAGTGTCAATTTTCTGCAACAGGATCCTACCTTCTTCCACCACATTTCTGATAAAGTGGTACTTGACATCAATGTGTTTTGTGCGATCATGGAATGTTGGATTCTTCACTAGCTAAATAGCACTCTAGCTATCACAATGCAACGCAATTTTCTCCTGCATTACCTTGAAGTCACCCAACAATCGCTCTAGCCAAATTGCCTCTTTGCTAGCGTGAGTCGCTGCAATATATTCTGCTTCAGTGGTTGATAAAGCCACAACAGACTGCAACTTAGAGGAAAACATCAGAAGTCAAACAGTCTGTGTCCTTCTGTAGTGGAACATCAGAAGTAAAACATCTGTGTCCCCGTTATGTTAGGAGGAAAAACAATTACTCAAATAAAACACTTCCCATTATGTTGGGAGGAAGAACGGTTATGTCCCCTGTGACACTATTTCGGTGGCATAATGGATGCCTGGAGATTGCAACAAAAAATATACACATCATGGGTCACAGCTCACAAGTAGTTCACATACAAAAATGTCACATCAGCCAAGAACTATGAGATTAGCATCCTCCTTATCTTTCAAAAGATAATGGTACCTACAAACATCCAGGAAGTTATGATCTACGGATTGGATGTGTATATGTGGTAGTTCTCTACTAACATCCACATTCAGTCCATCGTAAATCATCACGTGAAATTCTTAGGCTGAAGAATTAGATTGGTAGGTACTTCAAAATATCAACTGTAATAATTTGCTTACTTGCATCAGTCCCTATGCACATAAAGGGTGCATGTGTATAACTGTTTATGTTTCTTCTTGATCATCTATAGACTGATTGGGAAGACTTTGTTTTCTGTCAGCCTAGTAAAAGGGTTTAAACCCAAAGAGGTACAAAATTGAACATGAAGAGAGAAATTTGCAGCTATGTTTTTGACCCCTAATAATCTGCATGGTCTGTTGAAAGACTCAATCTGTTTCATTGTTTACTCATCCAAAATAAGGGTTTGAAGACATCATTTTGCAAGAGCTTGGAGGAATGAAAGCCAGTGTGAACAGTGAATCCAGATGTTACACATAAGAACAGGTGAAGTCACATGCAAGCCAACATTGCAACAGTGGTTTCAAGTCTGATAAGCCACAAGAATGTTGCACTGCCCATTGGAAAGGGGTATTCATGGGGGGTCTTTACCCCAGTAATGCAAGTCCCTGAATATGAGACAGAAATTTGGAATTTGTTATATATATGCTCTCATGATAAAAAAGGGTTTTCTCATCAAGCTAATTTGAATCATGTTGATAACCATTATTTGTAACTTACTGGAATAAGAGAAGCATAAACTTCTTTTACTTTTGGGCTGGCTCCTGCAGCTACTTTATTTTCAAGAGAATTGAACTTTTCACCTATTAAATTATTTCTAATGATCTCCCCACATTTGATCACTGAACCATAGTTGCCATAATTAGCCTTCATTCAAGCATTCAACTCAAATGTTACCAAATTCAACTGGAAGTCCCCTGAATCTTAGATTTTATTTGCCCACGATCGATTAACCTGGCAGTAGAATTCACATTGCTTGGACACAGCAACAGCTCGGTAAACTTCAGAAATTCAAATACTTGAAATGTTAAATTGATAAATAAAATTTTAATGATTTAACAAAGTAAATACATTATTGATTTATTTCAATTCCATGAAAAATATATCCCATTTCAAGTTCCTGTTTGACGCTCTCAAGTACCTCTGAGAGTCTAAAACTTGTAGAGTTCATCAAAACCCATTACACTTCAGTTTTGATCAACAAGCCCAGCCAAGTGCTAAGAAGTCAGACTAGGAGGAGTTGAGCCCAGTCAACTCATCAAGTTTCAGTGGGTATTGATGAATCTTGATGCATGTTGATGATCCAAATTAAATTTGCGGCAATGCCAAGCCCTTGCCAGCAGAGACATGGTGAGCATGCTTCAAAACTGTGGGGTCTTTTGCCTTAAATTATACCAAGCTTCCCAAAGAGGGAACAAGGGATAGTGGGGACATTTCCAGAGGCCAGCTGGGGACACTCCATTTTTTGGGGACAGCAAAAGAAGCATCCTTCCAAAGAAAATACATGAAAAAAGAAAGAAAAAGGTTTACGCACAGATAAATCAGAATACTCATATTAAACATGATAGTTGAAGGTTATTGGCCTATATAAGTTTCAAATAGTTGAAGTCAGTTGTGCATATTTAAAATCACAGCTCAACATATGTTCTTTGAAATTTTCCCAAAGAAACATCTAATTGTAATGGAAGTAAATATCACAAACAACACAGAAGTCATGTTCTCTCAAATAAAACCTTATTCTTAAACCTACAGTTGCCAACCTCTCAGCATTCAAATACACTCAAATAGTGGGGAAATACATTAGAAGGCAGAAAGAACATTCAAATAAAAAGCATATAACTTCCAAAGATTTATCAACTTGTTAAAGGTAGATCAAATACCTGCACCAAGAACACATCAAGAGCCAGAACTGGACTGTAAACTGGTAATATTCCTTGGTAGTAAGGGTTAGCCGAAGAAGTGAGAGCCTTTGCCACCAGTACACCTACAGTAGCTTTCATTCCAATCACTGTTGTGGCCATATCAATAATATTTATTATAATGCCATTTTTTAGGTTTTTCACCACATCAGCATGCAGAGGAGCCTGCAAAACAAGTATGGTAGGTGAAATAATGACAAACATAATGTTCTGTTCACGGACACACAAGTATCACACAACCAATCTAGAGTTATCAACAGCAATGTAAGGAAAAAATAAAATCCATAATTAAGACCATAGATGACACAAGTAGACAACAGATATACAAAGAATAAAATTTCTCAATCTCAAGGTACCATTTACAATTTTTGATTCAGCACAGTAATTATATTTGATTTTTAGTCCTTAGTCTCCTAGAAATGTACAAAATAAGAATCCATGCTGATGAAATTTGACCAGAATAGCACACTACAACTGTACAACATACTACTCAAAGAATTTGAAATAGATCTCTGGAGTTTCCAACATAAATCATGTTTTGTGTGTAGTGATGGAATAATCCCTTTTCAAGTACTATATGAGAAAACTTGACAGGCATATTACCAAAGAGTAAGATATTGGGTTTGTCGCTCATAGAAAGCAATAACACAGTCACCTGAAAATACTAATCAACAGACCAAGCTGTTAAAATAGCACCTTGAAGCTTGATGAATAGAAGTGTCCACACAAGAATAGACGATTATAGAAGACCGGTTACCTATAAGACAAGATTATATACTGAATCTTTCAGGTGAAGGGATTGTACTCATGGCAGTTCCTACCGCTGATGTAGTTTACTCTGGTCATTAGTGGACACTCATAGACTTATCTTATCTGGTACCCAGATTAGTCCGCCCTTGGTCCATTAGTACATATCCGTGAATCATGATTGATATTGCAAGGTTTTTCCAAACTGATACAAAACAAAGGTCAGAAGAAACATAACAGCAGAAAATATCTAAATACCTTAAAACTCTACTTTGTATTCCCAAAAGGATCTATTCGTTCAAAAATGATGCAGCAATTTCACCACCTACCTTCTTAAATGCTAAATCTTTCTTGATGCATACTATACAATTATAACTTTGATATTAGAATATTGTTGATACACTAAAATTAACACTGAACCCTATGTAATTATTCAATAGGATACTTGAATAATGAAATAATAATATAATATGGGACAAAATGGAATATTTACTCATAAATTCCATCCACCTGGAAAAGAATTGGACTCCAATGCATACTAGCTGTCTCCAATGGGGATTCAAGAATTGGAGCAAGGAATGGTTCTGACAAAAAAACAGAGAGAAAGTATCCTTCTTCTTACACGGGTAAAATTAACAATGATATAAATGAAGTATATGTTTATGTCTATAGGAATTAAAGTGGTAGAAATCTGCCCATGGAGTTTAAGGCAAGCACTGGAGAACAAGAAGTTTTACAACATAAACCAAGGGTCAAATCCCATGGATGAACCCTAACATTTTGTATAACTTGAGAGGGCCTAAAAGTGAAGACTTTGGGTACTCTAAAGAGGAAATCCAAGTTCAAATCCAGAAGGAGGTAGAGCTGTACACCAATTTCAATAAATGAGGCACGTGTGATTTCAATCCCATATAACAAACCAAATTTAGCATAAGCTCAAGGGGTTAAAAACATAGGTTCTGAATGTGGAGAACCAGGTTCAATCTTGCCAAGTGATATTGCATAATTGTCAGTTAAAATACCATTATGTAGTTTGTTGAAATACCACCACTATATGGGTTGTTGAAAGACATCAGCAACATGGTCATAATGTAATATGGTCAGGGCCTGTCTCAAACTCATATAACAAATTTAAAGAAAAAAAAGAAAAAGAATCTGGTAGAAATCCTAAATGCCATAATGAAGCCATCATAGAAAATGGATAGAGACCGCCTCAAAAAAATGCAAGAAGAGCAGCCAATCTCTAAGGTATTATCAGTAACATGGTATTACAACTCAGGAGGTATTGAAAAAATCACTGCCATGAGGTATATAACTTTTGACTTTTGATTTATAAAAGACTCCTGGTTGATAAGAGACATAAAATGGTCATCACCAAATGCCATCAGAATGCTGAACTGTAGAGAGAAAATGATCATCCTTATTACATTGGTAAATTCTTTATAGTTAATTTTTGCATCCATGTATTTCTTGAATGTAACTGGAACTATTTTGATTAATTTCCTTATTAATTATGATAAAATTGGGGTTTGAAATGTGGCATCTTCTGTATTACAATATAACCACATTATTCAACCATACTACAACATACCCACCTTATTGCAGGAGTGCATAGGTGTGCGCTGCCTTGTCACGGTGAGGAGATATGAACCTGGGCCATGCTCTTACAAATGCAGCCCATTTATAATTGCTTCAATACATCTTCAACTGTCTTCATTAATTTTCTCATATGTCTCATGTGGTAGAAATGGCTATCTTCCAAGGAGTTTCATCTTCTTAACAAAAGCCTGCATTGAAGGATTCATATCCTCTAAAATCTTCCAAGACCGCATCAAAACTAAAATAAATATGAAAGAAGAGGGGCCAATCTCTAAGGTACTATCAGAACATGGTATTACAACTTGGGAGGTGCTGGGAAAATCACTGCCATGATGTATATAACTTTGGAGTTTTGATTTACAGAAGACTCCTTGTTGATAAGAGACATAAAATGGTCATTAAAAAATGCAATCAGAATGGTGATCTGTAGAGAGCAAAGGATTATCCTTAATACATGGGTAATTAATTTTTCCATCCATGTAATTCTTGAATGTAACTGGAACTATTTTCATTAATTCCTTTTTAAATATGGGAAAATTGGGGTTTGAAATGTGACCTCTCCTGTATTACAATATAACCACATTATTCAATCATACTACAACATACCCAACTTATTACAGGAGTATGCATAGGTATGTGCTGCCTTGTCATGGTGAGGACATATTGAACCTGGGCCATGCTCTTACAAATGCACCTCATTTATAGTTGCTTCAAGACATCTTGGACCGTGTCTTCATTAACTTTCCTGTCTGTCTTGTGTGGTAGAATTGGCTATCTTCCAAGGAGTTTCATCTTCTTAGCAAAAGCCTGCATTGGGGGCTTTGTATCCTCTAAAATCTTCTGAGACATGAACTACTAGATTTTATGAAAATATAAGAAGATATTAAGGTCTTACAGTTTATATGTCCCTTCTACAACAATTATTCCGGCACAGAAATTTGTATTAGGAGACCAAAATACAATCAGGAAAACCCTCTTTTAATGACCTACAAAAACCTTCTATATAAATCGCACTATTACAAAATATTGATTGGACCAAGTTTAAATGATTTTATAGGATATTGTCCCTTTCTACACATATATCCATAAGAGAACTTCAAAGCACCAAAAGATTTCTTTGGGAAATTAAATCAAGGATTAATTTGAAATAAAGCACAAGTCGCTTTTGTCACATGCTAATTTGGGAAGCAACAATTCATTAAAATCACTGCTGGGAGCAATGCAAGCCAAAATTTTTTTTTTTTTAATAAAAAAAAAAAAAAAAAAAAAAAAGGAAAGGGGGGGGCAAGCAAGGAGTGAGCATCACCTTCTCTTGTTCTATATCTTTGGGGAAATTTAATAAATTAAGGATTCTAATGAAGAAAAGCTGGGTAGCATGGCAAGAAAGTCATTTTTGAAAGTCCTCACTGGAAGTAAGGATGCTGTAGCTGAAAGTAGGGATGCCCTAGTCAGGAACAAAAGGAAGAGCGAATCTATGGCAAACCCTATCCAAGTAGTAGATGTTGTACCAAAAGTGATTATCAAGGATGAGATTATCAAGCATGACATGGTGGTTCTTAAAAATAGAAGGTTAATAAGCAAGTTCCATGGATGTTGGCCAGTTTTTTGGAGATACAAAACCGAATCAGGTAGAAGTAGGAATTGGGTTCAAATCACTCAATGACTTTTCTTCCCAAAGGAATTTTCCTTACCTTCTCCAGTTCAGAAGTCGGGGATAAAATAATGGGTGATGGTCCATACTTTTGGGGGAGAGATGCATTATATTTAAGACCATAGAGTGAGAATTTTTTTGAGGAGACAAAAACTATTAAAGGTTTTTTGGACTTATAATATCAACAGAATGTGGGTTAGGCTATTTGGAATTGCATATCAGCTTACTAATAAAGAGGTTTTGATGAATATAGGCAATACTTTAGGAGAGTTCATCCAAGAGGGACAAACTACTAAGGGGTGAAGCCAGGTCGCATATACCCGGATATTTGTTGCCATGGATATTTCAAAACCTTTGCCTCAATACATTAAGATTAACTCTGAATCAAGAGAATGGGATCACCAAGTGGATTATGAAAATATTGCATTCCAATGTAGCAAATGTTATGAGACTGGATGGACACATGGCAAGAGTTTGCAAAGTGAATGGAGAAATAGATGGAAAATTTTAGGCATAAGAAAAACTTCAAGATAAAGCAAGGAGATCATACCATGGTAGAAGTTGGATTTTATCAAGGATTTTTCCACTCCCAAGAAAGTCGCAAAGAAAGCCCCTCCGAATCATCAAATGGCAAAGGCCATCATAGTTTCCTTGAATCAACCATTAGTAGAAACAAAGACAGATATAAGAGATGAAGAAATACAATGCACAAGATCAAATTCGGGAGGAATTAAAGGTGCAAAGGAAGATATGGAGGCAAATTTTAAAGCAAAGGAGTAGGAAGAGGTCAAGTTTAACCCGTAAATCATCTTCACTTTTCTCGATAGTATAAAGTCCTCTCCTTGCAATAAAAATTAAAGTAGTGTTAAGCTTAATCAAGAGTAGCATGATAAAGAAATGAGTATGGAGGATATCCACAGAAATTTAGGAATGAGTATGGAGGATATCCATGGAAATTTAGGGTTTTCAAGGCATCATAAGAAAGTAATTAATATGAAGGATCATCCTTTCACTTTAGGGTTAGGGCAACATAAAGAAGAAAGTGCTTGTGAGGTTATTCTTTGCACTTTAGGTAACATTAACCTACAAATGAAGTCTTATTATGAATAGTATGGAAAAATCAAAGAGATTGATGAAGATTAAAGCGTTAGTGGGAATGTAAAATAAGAGGAAGACAAGTAAAGCAAGAACGAAGACAAAAGAAAACTCAAAGGAATACCGATATGGGAAAACAAAACAAAATTTTGTTAGGAAAAACTTCAGATTTTCCACCTGCAAGAGGAAACACAATAACAGAAAATAGAAAACAGCAACACAAGTGACACAGAGATTTACGTGGAAACCTGCAATGTGCAGGAAAAACCACGGGGCAATGGCAACTTCTCCTTTTTATTATTTTCAGCAAACTTTACATTCACGTCTTTCAACGTTTTCACCAACCTTAGCATATGCAAGGGATCACATCCCTTTTATAGAGCAGAAGGAAGACTCCAAACTGTTCGTTTCCTCTCCCGACGGAAGCCTCCAAAAACTGTTCGTTTCAGCTCCCAAGGAAGGCGCCTGAACCCGTTCGTCTTCCGCGATTAGACGTCTGTCCTAGACGTCTGCTGCCTAGACGTCTGTAGCCTAGACGTCTCGTACTGCTGCAAACATCTAGTACTGCTGCCTAGACATCTCATACTGCTGCAGACGTCTAGGACTGCTGCCTAGACGTCTAGCAACAGTCTTTGCAGGCTTAAACCCTTTGTATAGTGACTTCACCTCCTAACATTCTCCCACTTGAAGTCAATATTCAGGAATTCTTCTGCCAAAGATCTTCATCCAATGCCAATTGCCCAATGCTGCCCTTGTTACTTTTTCAGCAAGCCCAGAGAAGTTCTGCACCACTCAAACTTCTCTACCTTGACCGGCTTTGTAAGCATATCTGCAGGATTCACTTCAATGTCGATTTTCTGCAACAGATCCTACCTTCTTCCACCACATTTATGATAAAGTGGTACTTGACATCAATGTGTTTCGTGCGATCATGGAATGTTGGATTCTTCACTAGCTGAATAGCACTCTGGCTATCACAATGCAACGTAATTTTCTCCTGCATTACCTTGAAGTCACCCAACAATCGCTCTAGCCAAATTGCCTCTTTGCTGGCATGAGTCGCTGCAATATATTCTGCTTCAGTGGTTGATAAAGCCACAACAGACTGCAACTTAGAAGCCCAACTCACCGCTCCTCCAACAAGAGTGAAGGTATATCCCGTAGTGGACTTTCTCCCATCTCTATCTCCACCATAATCGAATCCACAAAACCTCGTAACTTGCAAATCTGCCGATCCAAAGTAAATGGCAACATCTGAAGTGGCTCTTAAATATCTGAATATCCACTTCACCGCATTCCAATGCTCCTTACCAGGATTTGCCATGTACCGGCTGACTACTCCCACCGCTTGGGCAATATCCGGTCCGGTGCTCACCATGGCATACATGAGGCTTCCTACTGCTGATGAATACGGTACACGAG
Organism: Wollemia nobilis; assembly: GCA_028583015.1. Taxonomy (NCBI): domain Eukaryota; kingdom Viridiplantae; phylum Streptophyta; class Pinopsida; order Araucariales; family Araucariaceae; genus Wollemia; species Wollemia nobilis. The sequence goes on from JAQPPZ010004127.1 coordinate 826,992, forward strand.
ACATGCTTGTCTTCTCTGCTTCTGTTCTAGGACACCGGTTGGAAGATAACTTTAAGTGTGGAAGAAGTGGGGTACTAACCGGTTTAGCATTCTCGCATATTGAAGCGCTGCAGAATCTTTTCCACATATGACTTTTGACTTAACCAGATCTTTCTTCCTTTTCTGTCCCTGTGTATCTTCATCCCTAAAATTTGGTTTGCTGCTCCTAAATCCTTCATTTCAAATGTCCTAGCCAACCGAGCCTTAAGATCAATGATTTTCTTCATGTTGGGGCCTCGCAACCAACATATCATCAACATACAACAACAAAATAATAAAACTGCCATCATCAAACCTCTTATAGTATGCACAATGGTCAGCTTCACTCCTGCTGAAACCTTGGCTCTTCATGAAGGTGTCAAATTTCCTGTACCACATCCTTGGCGCCTGTTTCAACCCGTACAATGATTTCTTCAGTCTGCAAACCAAATGCTCTTTGCCTCTTTCTTCATAGCCCTCATGCTGATCCATATATATCTCTTCCTCGAGATCACCATGCAAGAAAGCAGTCTTTACATCAAGCTGCTCCAGTTCCAAATCCTGTGCAGCTACAAGTGCAAGTAGAACTCTAATAGTAGTCATCTTCACAACTCGAGAGAAAATTTCATTAAAGTCAACACCTGACTTCTGCACATAGCCCTTTGCCACCAAGCGAGCTTTATAGCGTTCCAACAACCCATCGTTGTTCTTCTTCACTTTGTACACCCACTTGTTTCCAACAATCTTTCTTCCAGGTGGGAGATCCACAAGTTCCCAAGTTTTATTCTTGCGAAGTGCCTCGATTTCCTCCTCCATGGATTTCCTCCACTTTTCTGCATTTTCAGACTCTCTAGCTTCCCGAAATGAACTAGGTTCACCATCATCAGTTAACAAAGCAAAAGAGGACTGATACACATGAGAATACCTTTCCGGACACTTTTGTGGACGTGTAGATCTTCTAACCCAATGATCTGTCGATTGTGGCTCTTGGTCTTGTGACCGTTGTGGCTGCTCTACTTGTTCTACTTGTTGTTCTGCATGCTGATCAAAAACTTCAGCATGTTCATCTTCACTCAATTCTACTTCAACAGGTACAACATTAGGATTTTGCTGTACCTCCTTCCTTTGCATGGATTTTTCATCAACAATTACATCCCGGCTAATAATTACCTTGTGGGCAGTAGGATCCCACAATCTATACCCCTTCACTATATCTCCATAGCCGAGAAAACACATTTGCTTGACTTCGGGTCAAGCTTGGACCTTTTTTCTTTGGGTACATGGGCAAACGCATCACAACCAAAGGTACGCAAATGAGAGTAATCAACTGGCTTACAACACCAAACCTCCTCCGGAATCTGTCCATCCAACGCAGCTGTAGGTGACCTGTTAATAAGATAAACAACTGTATTAACAGCCTCCGCCCAAAACTTTTTCTCCAACATGGCTGCGCTAAGCATGCTTCTTGCACGTTCCATGATTGTGCGATTCATCCGCTCAACCACACCATTTTGCTGTGGAGTGTATGGTACAGTCTTCTGGTGCTTAATACCTTCCTGCATACAAAATTTATCAAATTCCTTGGAGCAATATTCACCCCCATTATCCGACCTGAGACATAAAATCGACTTGCCCAAACTCTTCTCTACCCGTGCTTTGAACTCTTTAAATTTCTGCAAAGCTTCCGACTTCTTCATAAAATAAACCCACACTCTCCTAGAATAATCATCTATAAAAGTCAGAAAATAGATGGCGCCATTCAAGGACCGAGTGGGGACCGGTCCAAATATATCCGAATGTATAAGTTGCAGAAAATCAGAACTCTTACCAGGACTTGCAGTAAACCAAACCCTCTTCTCGTTTACCAAAAATACAAGTGCTCACATAAGTCTAAATTACAAGACTTAATCCCGTAAAGCATACCTCTGTCATGCAGAATTTTCAGGCCTTTTTCACTCATATGGCCTAGGCGTTGATGCCATAGCATTACTGCATCCTGAACAGAAGTTGTTGCTGCTGCATGGTTTGTCACCGTATCACCGCATAAACGGTATAAGGTCCCATAAGATTCTCCCTTTGCTACTACAAGAGCTCCTCTGGTAATCTTGCAGTAGTTGTTACAGAAAGTGACAGAATACCCTAGCTTATCCATCATTTTGATTGAGAGCAAATTCTTCCTCAAATCGGGCACATGTCGCACATCACATAACATCCTTTCTCTACCATCGTCCAGCCTGATCCTTATATCCCCTCTTCCCACAATTTCTAAAGGGTGATCATCACCCAAATAGACCTTTCCACCACAGTATGGCTGATATTTGTCAAACCACTCTCGTGGGGAGACATGTGGAAAGATGCACCCGAGTCCAAAACCCAGTATATAAAATCAGATCTGTCGTTACCGATACGTAAGGCTTCACATGTTGCCGTCTCTCCCGAATCTGCTGCACCGGCCTCAACCGATGGCTGATTTTGCTTTTCATTATTATTTAATTGCCAACAATCCTTCTTGGAGTGTCCTCGGCTTCCCACAATGCCAACACTTCCTTTCGCTTACGTCCTTTAGACTTAGATCTAGATTTTTTTCTACCTTGTTTACTCCCTCGAAGGATCGACCTCTCGCAGATAGGGCTTCATTGGTCGAGGGTTCCAGAGATGTTTTTCACCTCAACTCTTCTGCCAACAAAGCGGCTACCACATCATCAAATTTGAGAGTTCCCGATGATGAATTACTGATGGTCATCACCATATGATCCCAAGTGTCCGGGAGGGAACAAAGTAGGGTGATAGCTCTATCTTCATCCTCCATCTTCACATTAATCGAAACCAGTTTACTGATAAGAGTATTAAACTCATTCAAATGATCTACCACGGATGAACTTTCCTTCATCCTCAAGCTATAAAGCTGCTTTTTCAGAAAAACCTTATTTGTTGCTGATTTTGTTTCATACAACTTTTCAAGCTTTTGCCAAAGGGCTTCCGCGGTCTTCTCTTCAGCTACATTGAACAAGACGGAGTCCGCTAGGCAGAGACGGATTGTAGAAACCGCCTTCCTGTCAAGCGTTGCCCACTCCTCATCTTTCATGCTGCTCGGTTTACTCGCGACCCCTTTCAAGGCTTGAGCTTGGTCATTCTGAACCAACAAATCCTCCACCTTCATCTTCCATAGAGCGAAGTTCCTGCCATCAAATTTCTCAATCTCGAACTTGGTTACACCTCTTGTCATTGTTGCAGCTCCCACTCGCACAAAACCTTAGCTCTGATACCAGATGTTAGGAAAAACTTCAGATTTTATACCTGCAAGAGGAAGCACAATAACAAAAAATAGAAAACAGCAACACAAGTGACACAGAGATTTACGTGGAAACCTGCAATGTGCAGGAAAAACCACGGGGCAATGGCAACTTCTTCTTTTATTATTTTCAGCAAACTTTACATTCACGTTTCTCAACGTTTTCAACCACCTCACATATGCAAGGGATCACATCCCTTTTATAGAGCAGAAGGAAGACTCCAAACTGTTCGTTTCCTCTCCCAACGGAAGCCTCCAAAAACTGTTCGTTTCCGCTCCCAAGGAAGGCGCCTGAACCTGTTCGTCTTCCGTGTTAGACGTCTATCTGGACGTCTACTTGTTTAGACGTATGGCAGCCCAGACATCTGGTCTGCTGCCTAGATGTCTGGCCAAGACGTCTAGCAGCCCAGACGTCTGGCTTGCTGCTTAGACGTCTGGCCTAGATGTAATAACCCAGGTCAACCCACCTGGTTTCAGACATGGAAGAAAAAATTTCAATCAACACCAACCCATTTGACTAGAATTTTGCATGCTAACTATCTTCATAGATGCCATTCCACTGCAGTTGGAATATCTATGAGACCGAGAATGGCCAGTTCTCAACAAGTTTGCCTTTATTTATACCACCTCTCCAACTTGAGTCTCCCAGTATAAGGCAGGGGTTTTCGTTAACCAAGGCCCATATCACCTGATTACTGAACACATATCTTCCCAATGTAGCGTTTGCATGCAAGGGCTGGGGTAATTTACTTCCCTGAATTACATCATGAGCTTACCACTACCCTGGTACTGCTCCAAAAGACTTACCATGCATAAAGCCCATTTCGATACGCATGTTTCCATAAGATCTTCTGCCCTCTGTTCTAGACGGGTTTGCCCAGGAGTTAAGCCCATATCATAACTCCTAAAACACCTAGTCGCATGGCAATCCCATAGCAGGGTGTGAGCCCCTTTGCTCCTCAACATCCCTTTGGTTGGATGCTTGTCTTCCATAATCATACAGGTAATCTATTATTATCCTGAGTATTATGTCTGGGCGTCTTTCCACTACCTATGTACAAAATTTGGATGTCTTCCCACAACTTATTTACATTAGGATAATCTTGGTATGCTTTCTTTAATAGCATCACTAAAAAGTTTACTACTTTTTCTCTCATATAAGGAAGTTCATAAAACAATAGCATTCTTCTAAACAATATTCTTGAAAATAAAACTAATTTAATATTCTAAATATATTCTTGAAGGAAGTTCAAAAACCAATAGTATTCTTCTAAACAATATTCTTGAAAATAAAACTAATATAATATTCTAAATATATTCTTGAAAATAAAACTAATTTAATATTCTAAATATATTATCCACTTAAACGAGAATAATCCATGTAAGACTTTCATGTAAATCAATTCATTTCATAATAGATGTAATTAAAAGTTTACACCTTTTTAACCATCCAAAGCATCGGGTCTGTCACCTTATCCTAATTTCTTCTAAGTGTTGAAATAGATTTGCGAATTTCCAAACAAACCTAAGTTACTTTTATTTTCTAAGATGCTATATATATATAATTTTTATATAAAAATAAAATAAACTATAAGCTTATTAAGAAAACCTTATAACAGAACATGTCCTAAGTATATTATTGCCTGATATTTTAAAAGTTAATGGTCACACATCCAAGTAGATATAACATGATTATTATAAGCTTTTATAAAATTACTTTGTCTACAGAATTATTGCATCATCTTATAATGCCATCTTATAATGCTGCACTATATAAAATTTTTATTCAAATACCTTCTATGATTGTTTATCGATTACAAAGCACCCACATACCTAAGTACCCACATACCAGGATTGCTTTAACCAACTTGGACAATACAAGTCATCATGTGAATAGACAGCTCCTAAGGGTCTACGATGCCGCAGGGCTATACTGCTATTCCATAGTTTAAATAGTGAGAGCCAAGGCATTCTTTTGAGGTTATGACATCCTAGTGTTTTTTTTTTTTAAATTTAATTTAATTTTTTTATTTATTTAATGAGGTCTAACCGAAACACTCTATTAATTAGATAGCATGTGTCTATTCTCCTAACAATCGTCATATGTGATAAAGTATATTTTGTAGAATACTTCTGACAATATGCTAGTATTGCATTTTGTATGGAGCTTACAAGAGCTTTCAAGGTTTTTTAATATATCTTAATTACAGTTGATATCTTCAATAATTGCCCAACTACAATTTTCTATATTCTCTTGAGACCAACTTTAAACGCTTTTCCAATCTACGGTGTGCATCATGCCTACAAGACTTTCAGTAATGAGACCTCCGGTGAAACGTTTGCTCCAATAAAAAAATGTATATTTCTTATGACTTTAATACCCGAAACAAAGCCACATTTCTAAAGACAAGTTTACAGTGACGTAATTACAAGATTATTGCATTCTCCTAAAGTTTTATTCGAACAATCATGGGTTTAGTTTATGATCAATTATTTTTATAAGTGGAAGTGTTAAGGCAAAAAACAGATTTATGACTAATTTCGAAGGTCAAATAAATATTGGAGAATTTCCACTATTTCCTAGGTTTAGAACACCCGTCAGTGGCTGTTTATATAATTAAAGAGTGGCTTCAATTTTTGGGTTTGGTTTTTCAAGAATAATAACGCAAAGATCATTTGGAATATATATATATATATATACACACGGCGGTAGTTTTGACCTTTGTCAAAGATTGAATTAGAGTATCATTTTTATAGCACATAGGGCTAACCTATGCTCTAAGTGAGAGTTGATTCGAACAAACATTTTACTTTAGAATGATGCCAACTGTCATAGATTCTCATTATCCTAAATCAAAACATGGCTCCATTAGCCTAAATGATTCACATTTACCAGAATTAAATTGATTCGTCAATGTAGCAGACCCTAGCTGGTGTTCCTCAAGGTGGCATTTTGGTTTAAATGTTTATTAAGTATAAATGATAACAACATAGAGCTGAACATTCACTCAATTTTAATTAATTGGACATGTCTGGCACAGATTCCAACTACTATCTCAAAACGAATACCCAAATTTCAAGAAGAAATACCTTGCACCCAACATTTATATACAAATACCAATTTTTGCCCTTTTAAAAAGAAAATTATTCTTCTAACAGTTCGAGAATCACCATCTATTTAATACTAGGCAACGGTTGGCAACATTTTTATTAAAAACAACATCACAAGCATCTTTTACTACGCCTAAAAGAAAGTAGACACATTCCCAGTTTGCCATCCTCCGGTTTCAATGTTTAAACTATATCAAAATTGGAACTCAAATATTGCAATTAAAAGGCAAATTTTAAAAGGGAAGCCTTCAAACTTAAAATATCATACTGACACAGAATGCACTTCATTGAACTCTATGCTATATAAAATAAACTACACAGTTTTTTTTTTTTAACAACCAAATAGAATCATAAAACAAATGCTCTTTCAAGCTACATGATGCCTAGCTTCTCCAACTTTGATATAAAGATTGCAAGCAGTCTAACTAAAGATTTTAACCAGCAAAGTTCCCATTCTAAACCACTGTGTACTTTTGACCATCGCCAAAAGGTTAGTGACCATTGTCCATCTTCACCGGCGAATGAGTATATTTGAACTTAATAATAGAGGGAATCAGAGCGGTCTACTAAAAAAAATGGTATGAAGCTACCCTAAATGCACTTATGCAACACATTTTTTTTTATTTTTAAATATACCAGACCAAAAACTAACCTGTCTATTGGCTTTATCACTTCCAATAACTGAGTTTGGATGCTGTTATTTATTTTTTATTTTTTTCTTTTTTCCCCCTCCCTCCAGCTCCCTTTCCCCAGTTGCTTAATTTTTTTTTAAATAGGTGAAAGCTATGATATTAGGCTTACACCTGTTTTTCTCATGCAAACATTCCCACCCGGGATTAGCCAAGTAGCTCCCAAAAGATGTGCCATACCAAATTATTACACATATTTATTAGTTTTAAATAATATATATACTTGAGCTATGCCATCTTGTTAATTTATTACTTAACAATTATATTATAAACTTTTTTTATATTTTGACATATAATATTTACTTGTTTTTTTTATTATTATTATTATTATTATTATTATTATATATATATATTTTATTTTAATTAATTTTTTTTATATATATTTTTATTTTTCTTTTATTGTTATTATTATATTTTAATTTTATATATTATTATTATTTATTTTTGTCATTGTATAAACATAATTCATAAAACAAACATACAAAAACCTATGATGCAACTACGTGAATGCATCTACATGGACCGCTGGCAGATGTACTGCCAGTAGGGTTCTTTGACCCTATCAGTGGCAAATACCCTGCCGATCATTATTTCCCCGACTTACCTTATGTTGGAACTCTTTTCTCGTCAACAGGAGGAGGTACAATTTTGTTGCTTTATTCTTTTTACCGGTGTTACCTACACTTGCAACCATAAGAAGATCAGCAGCACCATATTCTTACAAATAAAGCAGACAACTAAATAGTTAATTTATTGAGGGTTGTTACACTAGACGTCTAGCAACCCTGCTGCCTAGAAGTTTGGCCTAGACATCTAGCAACCCTGCTCCCTAGACGTCTAGTAGGTCAAACGTCTGGCCTGTTGCCTAGCAGTCTGGCCTAGACGTTTAACAACCCTGCTCCCTAGATGTCTAGTAAGTCAAACGCCTGGCCTGTTGCCTAGACGTCTGACCCAGACGTCTAGCAGGTCAGACGTCTGGCCTGCTGCCTAGACGTCTGACCCAGACGTCTAGCAGGTCAGACGTTTGGCCTGCTGCCTAGACGTCTGATCCAGACGTCTAGCATGTTGCATCTTCCTTTTCTGCTGCCTAGACCTGCATAGTGACTTCACTTCCTAACAATCTTCCTTTGCTTTCACAATTCAGACTTGACATCGATGCTTTGGTTCTTCGCTTTCAAGCGCTTCTCCAATGCTCGGACTACACTCAGAAGATAGCTTCAATGCTTCTTAACTTGGAATAGGCTCTGCCCTACAACTCTATTTTGGATGGCTCTCGGCCTCCAATGTTTTTCTGAATGGCTCTCAGCCTTTCATCTCTCAGGTAATTGTGGCTGTTCGTCGGACGAAATTGTCCAAATAAATCTTAGGTCACTTTTGACCACTGTTTCTGATTCCTGCTTCTTTCAGCAAAAATGAAATGTCTTTCTTCAATGTTGCTTTTGGATTGAGTCCTTGTCGTCACTTGGCTTGTATTCAAATGGGTAGACTCCAACACTAATATTTTTGGTTCCCTTGGACGTCAATGGAATGCTTGCAATGGTTCCCTTTCCTATCTTGCTTATAGGCTCTTGGCGGCTCTTGAATTGTCCACTCTTAATTTGCAGTCAAAGACTTCTCTTGGTGCCTTCAACCCTGCTTTAATCTTTGATTCTTTTTCAAAACAGAATATATAAGTGCCTGGCAGCATTAATATTTTCTCAATAATTTCTTTAATCAATTTGCAAACTCATGATTTGCAGTAACAATCAATAGGGGCCTACAATTCATTCACGTGGTTCTTCTAAGTTTAATTTTTAATTCACATCAAAGACTTTCTCCAATGCTAGCTTCAGACTTGGAACTTATCTCTCCAGATTCCTTTAAATATTCACACCAAAAAAATTTTGGTGCTAGCTTTAGAGACTACTCAAAGTAGCTTTGATACCACTGTTGGCTTTTTAGCTAGATTATCTCGGGTCCCAATTTTGAGGATCTCGAGTAGACCCAAATTTAAAGAGGAATTAATATATTAAATGGCCAAAATCAATGAACATAACATTCATGAAAATAACAATAATATGAATAAAATGGCCAATATCAATGACAATATGCAAGTACAAACTTACAATATAATTGCTCAAAATATTGCATACAAGCTTTTGTATTCTCTGATGAGTCTTCTATTACAATCTTTTTCTCAAGATTGTTCGATACATGGAGCTTTGTCTCCATTATATAACCTTAGAAAGGTGACTCTTCTCCTCACATATTCGAGAGATGCAACCTTTCCTATTCCATATATAAGACAAATCTCACATGTCCTTTGGCTTCACATCTTGCCACTTATATACATGACTCTTGACTTTCTATTTACTTGCACACTTTACTCTATGAAACTTGCACACTCCTACATGCACACTCTATTACATGACACTTGCATACTTTCTCACTCCTCACACTTGCACACATAATTACACGACACTTGTGCACATTCTGCACATACACATACGTAAGGGGAAATATAAATCACACTCCAAAACTATATACTCAAACCCTGTTTTAATATTTACATTGTACCACATGGTACATTTACATTTCTACCAAATACTGTAATATTCTCTAACATGAATGCTTGACCTTCTTTAAACTCGAGGAAGTGTAAGGGCTGAAATAACATTCACGTCATAAGACTAAGACTGATATCGACAAATTTTGCATCGTGATGAGCATGGAGGAACCATATGACGTGAATTTGTTGAAGTCATTCTTGGGGCATGTCAAGTATTATCAACACTTCATCAAAAAATTTTGATAGATGTCCCACCCACTAGATATATTGACATGCAAGGGTTTTCCTTTCAAGTGGATGAAGGAGCACTAGGCCCTTGAGGAGTTGAAGGCGAAACTGGTTTGCTCACCCATTTTGGTGCTTCTTGATTGGGAGAAGGAATTTCATGTCCACTTGGATGCGTCCAATTTTGCAATTGGGTGTGAGTTGGCGCAAGGAGGACAATTTGGGTTGGATCAGCCCATATATTTTTCAAGTCACCTATTGTCAAGGGAGGAGAAAAATTATAACACAATAAGAGGGAAGCATTAGGGATGGTGTACATGGTGCAAAAGTTAGTCATTACTTGCTCGCAAATCCCTTTGCTTTCTATATCAATCATTAAGCACTATTGTATCTAGTCAATACTATGCCAATTCACGGACGAGTTAGCAGGTGGCTCGTCATGTTGCAGGATTCGTGTTTCAAGTGGTGGTCAGACTTGGGAAGAAACACGTCATACCGAATCAGCTGTCAAGAATTCGCTTGGGAGAACCTACAGAGGGAGGAATGTTGGATGAATTTTCAGATGCTCATTTGTTTTCAATCATTGTGTTGCTATCGTGGTATAAGTACGTTGGAGAATACTTGTTGATAGGAGAGCTGCCAAAGGAGTTGTCGACAATTGAAAAGATCATACTAATGTTTGCACCATTCCAACTGATTGTTGGAAAGTTGTACATGATCAGACTAGATGGAATTTTGCGGAGACGTGTAATGGACGAGGAGTTGAACACAACATTGAAGGAGGCTCATGAAGATTGGTGGGGGGACATATGGGGCTAGATGCAACCACAAGGAAGGTGCTTCTGGTAGGGTTGTGGTGGCCCACCCTCTTTCGTGGCACGAAGGAGTTTGTGACTGGTTGTGATATGTGCCAACGAATAGGAAGCTAATGCGGAGGGATTTAATGCCATTGTACCTGTTGTCACATTTTGCACGGGGTGCAATGTCTTCAATATTGTTTTGTAACAGTGCTGCTCTTCTTTTCCTCCTTTCGTTTTTCTTCCTTCTCTCCCTTTCCTTTTCTTTCCCATTCTCTTTCTCTCCCCCCTTTTTCCTTGGAGTTCCCCAGGTCTATCTGAAATTGGCTAAGTCTGGGTGCGAAGTTCGCACTTCGCCCAGTTTTGGTGCGAAGTGCGCACTTCGCCCAGTTTTGGTGCGAAGTCCGTACTTCGCCCCACTTTCTGGGCGCACCTTGCACTGGCAGATCGGCGGGTCAATGCAGAAAGAAAGGTAAAATGCCGGAGCGAGTCCATATGGCGGCAGACACCAGTGTTCGCCTGTGCGCAGTTCGACTTCTCAACGGAGCCGGAATGCGCCCTTGACAGGTGTACGATAGGGGAACAAACCCGGAATTTGACCAAGGCTTGAAGGCCTTCCCCGACTGCACTGATTTCTGCACGCATCCCAAGGAGCCCCGATCCCAAGCAAAGATGGATAGACTGCCCTCTAAGGCAGGCATGTGTCACACAGCATAACCCATCATCAGACAAGTGTCCAGCTTCGGGATTTGAACCAAGACTGCCGACCAAAAGGGATAAGCATGGGCTGCCTGCACCGCCTGCGTTAATAGCCTCATTCAAAGCTGATCTGAGGTTTCACCTGCTCCAACTACTAGCAAGCCTGCCGACTTGAAGAATTACCCAGCACTCCGCCACGTAGCTGTCCAGCTTCCAGGAAGACCATGCTGCGGGTACAGCCCAATCCGACAAAAGGTCAGCATTTGCAGCTCTTTCGCCGCTTCTGTCAGCTCATGTTTGACCGGGACTCTGTGCCCATTAATGTAACGGGTGGGACTCGGGCTATAAAAGCCCATCCGAAATTCATTGTAAAGGGTGGAAGGGGAATGTTTGTTAGGGAACTACTGTGCTTACTGTAACCGTGCTTCTGCTTATGAATACAATCTGTATGCCTGGTTCTGTTCTACTGTCTTTATTCTTTTATGCTTTGTCTTTCATTATATGCCTTAGGCCCACCTGTGTCGCTGCTCGTTAATTCACTTTGGCATTTGGCGATCAGGTTCCTCTAGCATTGCTTGCTTAAAGCACCTTATGTACTTCATTATTTAAAGCATTCATTATAAATTTGGTAGCAGTTCCATCAGTTATGTGTGACGTTGCTGGCCCGTATCTGGTGATTGATGCGATCCCCTGCTTTTAGTTCCTTGTAGGGAATGTTTGCTAGGGAGCCATTGAAGCTGTGCGGTTAAACTCTCTACCTAACACATATACCTGGCTCTGACATCTCTAGGTTTACTTTCTACCCCTGTCAGTGTACGTATCTGGTGATTGATACGATCCCCTGCTGTTAGTTCCTTGTAGGGAATGTTTGCTAGGGAGCTATTGAAGTTGTGCATACGTTGCTGGTGTATCGGAAGTACGCCTAGGTTTTGCAGTTCCTTGTCATGCTCTGTGTTTGTATGCAGTAAGTAGCGGTGATTGGTGTGTTCCCGTACTGTTAGTTCCCCCCCACCAACCTTTGGACATATTTGTATCTCTTTATGTACATTTGTCTCTTTCCGTTCCTTTATTTCTTTCCCGTTCCCTTTAGCTTAAATCAAGCCCCCCAAAAGGAGCCGGCCTTCTCCGGAGATTGGCTCGGAAGGCATCTCTTCCTCCCGGCCTTTCATCTCTGGTGGGCGAATCTGGGCGCATTAACCAAAAATCCTTTCCTCATGGCAGATTCGTAACCAACAGTTTCTGCGCACGCCGGTGGGACGCTTGTCCCACGATTTAAAGAAAGAGTACCCGTCCGGTTTCCACCTAGCGCAACAGTTCTTCTGACCCGCTCGGCGGAACACGGGTCCCACATCTGACGAGAGATTTTCCGATCAGTCTCCACCTGGCGCTGACAGTTCTTGAGCTCTTGGTGAGACAAGGAAGTTTCTCACCCCCGACAGAATCGAAGCACCGGTGTTCGCTTCATTGCTGTTCCAAATCTGAACACCTGGCGACTCTGCACGAACAAATCCTCTGAGTCTAGAAGACCGGTCCGGTCACCTTCATGCACACGAGAAGGTGGCGAACAAGAAATCCGAGAAGCCCGCCTGAGTTCTACGAACTAGACATCCACGCTCGAGGCGAGATACCCAGGCTGGCTGATCCGCGAGCTCGTTTCGACGAAGCCGAGGCTGAGATCCAAGAAGAGGCCGAAGCTGAGGTCGGAAGAGCCGAGTACGAAGTAGAAGAGGCCGAGGAAGAGGAAAATCCTGCATCCTCGGAAAGTACCGATACCGAGTACACAACCGACGGCGGAGAAGAAGAAGAAATGGCTGATCAACAGCCGAATGACGATGATCTCTTCCCGGCGGTGGACTCCTACGAGGGCCTTTGGCCCCGATCGGTCGCCAAGCTGTGCCCCCTGCTTGCTTTAAAGTCTATTCCCACATACGACGGCTACGGTAAGACGGCGTACGAGCACATCCGGGACATCCTTGCCCCGGCCGCACCGCATACCATCACCGATGAAAGTGTGAAGACCCGTCTGCTGGCCCTTTCCCCGAGGGGAAAGCTTCTCTCTGGTGGAGATCGTGCCGAGAGGGATCCATCACCGGGTGGCCCCGACTCGCCGGGAGGCTCGTAAAAGGATGCAACGAGTCCGCTGATCCTACCTCTCTCTTGCATCGGTTCCAAGCAATCCGGAGGCATCCTCAAGAGGAGGTGTCCGATTTTAACATTAGGTTTGCGAGATCCTGGAAACGGGTACCTCGCGAACTTCGGCCTTCGGCCGGCATGGCTGCTCACTACTATCCGAGGTCTTTCAACTCGGACATATGCACTCTCGTTGAAGATCGCCCGAATTGACGAGTTCCACTGCATCGTACGAAGCTGCCCGACAAGCTGAAGCCGACATTATCTCCATCGGCGAGGCTTCCGTCCGCAGTGCGAGAGCCGATTCATCCCGACTTTCCCAGATCGCAGTATCCTTCTGCTTCTGGTGGTGTGCCGTCTACTTCGGGGCAGCAGCCCCAGCCGCAGTGGAATCCGGCGCCGGTCGTAACTCAATACGGCCCGCCTCAGTTGCATTACCCTCATCCGCCTCCTCCCGCTCCGCATTTTCCGGCGCTTCCTGCTCCCCCGCAGTATGCGTCTTATTCTAACCCTCCTCCATTGGCCGCTTTGCCTCCACCGGCACAGTTGCCGCCTCCCGACTGACGGCATCCGAACACGATTCTACAAGAAGTGCGGGCTTTGGCCTCCAGATATCATGCCATGTCCAATGACATGATCGCTATGAAAAAGAAGCGAGCCCAAATGGACTTTGCTCCTAGAAGGCCGTATGCGCCACCGGCGCTGACAAAAGATAAAGCTCCAGAGAACCAACCGCAGAGGCGTTCGCCTCCGAGAAATGCTGCTATAGATGACCCACCTGGTCCTCCTGACCAGGTCAACTGGTGCACTACGTGCAATGACCCGCATTCGGAGGAAGACTGCACTTTGCACCAACACTACATCCAGACCTTGGCCGGCAGCACTATAGAAGATGATGAGGTGTACATGATCTTGGACGGCGAGGCCAATTTTGCCCTGCCAGAAGAGAACCCAGTGACGCCCGCCAAGGAAGAAAAGAAAGCTGCGGACGCGGCTAAACCTTTGCAGGTATATGCGAGAAGAGAAAAACCGCAGCCCAATGGGCTGCCACCGTACAAGCGGCTGTGGCCTTACACAGCCCAGGAGAAGGCATCCAAAGATAAAGCTCCCGCTAAACCTTCTCCAGCAAAGGCCGCTGCTGTTCCAGCTAAGCCTCCAGCAAAGGCCCCAACTCCCGCTAAGCTTCCTGTACTTCAGCCCCCAGCCGAAACCAAAGAACAAGCCCAGGAGAAGCTGAAGTACCCGTCTCTGACCAAGAGACAGCGAGTTGAGGCCACCCAACGATACCGGACCAAGTATGAACCGGCTAAACCAGCAGAAGGAGCTAGTACCTCGGGCTACGGCATTGTAGACGAGTTAAAGAAGACTCCTGCCAGAATCAGCATGTACGATGCTCTTCTGCTTCCAGGCCAGGTAGATCTGCTGCAAGAATCACTGAAGAACATGAAGAACGGCAAGCAGATGCAGCCTGCTGTCCTGGTTCAACCTTTGACAGTCTCCGCCACTGGGAAGAACAGACCGCCACCCTTTTATCTGTCTTTGCGGATGCAAGGGCACATAGTTCACAACTGCATGGTGGATTCTGGTGCTTCCTCGACTGTGATGCCGAAGGCCGTCTGCGATGAGATCGGGATGGAATACACACGGAGCAGCCAAGGTGTGCTGCAATTAGACGGCACCCCTGTCAAGACAGTTGGTGTCATAAAGGACATCCCTATCCGGTTGCACAAAGCTCTCGACATTGTGGTCATCCAAGAGGTCGTGATTGTTGACCTGGAGCCTTACTTCGGCATGTGTCTCTCTCGGGAGTTCACTGCGAAGTTGGGCGGGTACCTGTCTCTAGACTACTCGCACATGGAAGTGCCCTTCAAAGGAAGGAGACTGAAAATTTTCAATGAGAAGCCTTCCCCTTTTCTAGTAGACAAGATACCCGGAGGAGAGATGGACTGCATGGTCCAGTTGTCAGAAGAAGAACTGGTGACAGTAGAACTGACCGAGCAAGCTCTCGAAGTGCTACAGCTTGAAGACGAGTTCTCGTTGCGGGATTTTAATGCCGTAATCGGGACAGAGCAGGGCTGTTACTCCATTAAGCAGCCCGAGGAGCTTGACGTGTCCGTTGCGAAGGAAGTAGGACCTGCACCCGAAGAGCTGTGGAAGCTTTTCTTTGACGGCGCGCGTTGCAAGAATGGCGCCGGTGCAGGGGTCCTCCTGGTTTCTCCAACCGGAGTCCAGAGGGACTATGCCTACAGGCTGGCCTGGAGCTGTACTAACAATTCGGCGGAATACGAAGCCCTGTGCTTGGGTGTGCGAAAGGCGGAAAGGCTCGGAATCAAGCATCTCCAAATTTTGGAGATTCGAGCTAGTGTGTCATCAAGTTACGAATAAATGCGCGTCTAAGCATCACTATCTTAGAGCGTACCGCAATCGGGTCTGGGACCGATGGAATCGTTCGACTCATTGAACGTTAAGGCAATATCGCGTGAGAGAAACAAGCACGCTGATATTATGGCGTCTGTTGGAGCCAGGTACGTTCCGGCTGAAGACGTCGTCCGGAAACTGAAGCCGGTCCGCACCATTTACAGGCCTTCTGTGCCTGATAGGGATACCTTCGCGGGTATTCAGTTGTGACGAGGAGATCAGTCGCATTCCATATTGAAAGTGTCGAATCCATCTCTATAAACCCAAGAAGTCTCTTCGCGGTAAAGGAAGGAAAGTCGTGGGACATGTCATCTCGAGGAAGGCCTCGCATTGACCCCGATAGAGCGAAGCCCTCGTTCGCTACGCACCCACCGATAAAAAAGGGCTGCAGTCCTTCTTCGGTCGGATTAACCGTGCGGAAGTTCATTCCGGACTTCGCACAGTGATCAAGCCTATGGCCGAACTGATGAAGAAAGATACACCTTACGAATGGCTGATGAGAGAGAACAAGCTTTCGAGGAAATCAAGGCTCGAGTTGCGCAAGCTCCGGTGTTGACAAACCCGGACTACTCCAAGGACTTCATCCCGTACGCGGTGGGAGAACCCGAAAGTTACGGCTGCAGTCCCGACTCGGAAGGAGACGACGGTGAGGAGCGCCCCATTGCGTTCCTAAGCCAAGTGATTTTGCCGCACGAAGAGAAGTACAATTTTATAGAGCGGCGGGTCCATGCGGTCATGAAGTCCCTTCAAAAGTTCAGGCACTTTGTCTCCCAGAGTAAGACCATTGTCTTTGTGATTCACCCCGATGTTCGCAGTTTCATCTTGCAAGGAGAACCGGGTCACAAGAGAGCGGGATGGATTGCCAAGATCCAGGAGTTTGACATCGAAGTACGGCCCACCAAGCTTATCAGAGGCCGAGCCTTGTGTCAGGAATTGGCCCGAAGCGCTGTAGCCGGCATCTCCGCCTTGTAAGTGGGAGGACACGGCGACACGCGTCTACCTAGCCAACTCCTTATCGGAGGGGAGTGATTGGACAGATGAACTGGTGAGATACTTCTGCATCGGAAGATGTCCCGATCACCTGAACGCCTCACAACGAAGGAGATTTCGGTTAGGTGCATTAAGGTACACTCTTCGCCCCGAGGGGCTTTACTTCAAAAACATTGACGGCATCCTGTTGCGGTGCGTCATAAAATCTGACCAGCCTAGGATCCTCGGAGATTTTCATTCCGGGATGCCTGGGGGTCACCATTCTTCAAGGCCAACGGCCTTAAAAATAATAAGGGCTGGGTACTATTGGCCCACTCTGTTCGCAGACGCGTATGCGGTCTGCGCCAAATGTGATCAATGCCAGAGGTATGCTGGCCGAAAGCAGAAAAGCACCCCTGCCCCTTCAACCGATTCAAGCCGAAGCTCCGTTCCAACAATGGGGTCTAGACTTCATTGGGGTGATTTCTCCTAACTCCTCCGCCGGCCACAAGTTTATTCTCACAGCTACTGACTATTTCACACGGTGGACGGAGGCGATCCCGACCAAGAACGCCGACCAAGAAACGGTCATCAGGTTCATTGAGAGCCTGATTACCCGCTTCGGGGTTCCAGAGTCGATTGTGACAGACAACGGTCCGGGATTTGTAGGCGCTGTACTCACGGAGTACACCAGCAGACTTGGCATCTATCACAAGATGTCTTCTAATTACTACCCGCGGGGGAATGGCCTTGCCGAGTCTACTAACAAGAACCTCCTGAAAATTCTCCGGAGGACCATTGAAAAGAATAAGCGGACTTGGCACTTGCTCCTGAACCGGGCGCTATGGGCGGACAGAGTTGCGTTCAAGAAATCCCTCAAGACGTCCCCCTACGCGCTCGTCTATGGCAAGCAAGCTGTTATGCCATCACACATTGAAATCCCCGCCCTGTGGATGATTGACGAAGACAGGAGCAGCGGAGACCCGGTAGACGACAAGTTGTGCCAACTCCTGCAGTTGGAAGAAGACAGAGAAAGTGCATACCAGGCCTTCGCGGATCACATTGCAGCCACTAAAGGCTGGTTTGCCAAAGGCACCACTGCCCGAGTTTTCGAAGTCGGGGACCTGGTGCTGAAGTGGGACTCATACAAGGCAAAACCGGGTAATCACGGAAAATTTGATGCTCTCTGGGAGGGCCCTTATCAGATTGCCCGGGTGAATCAGTTCAATGCCTACATACTTTCGGATATGGAGGGTCAGCTCCTCCCCATCCCCGTCAACGGGTTCCACTTGAAGCTTTATCGCTGTTGAAGGCGCCCGAGTGGCCCTTCCTTGTAAAAATTTTGCCTTGTGTTTTTATTTTTCCCCGCATGTATAGTTTCCAATTTTAGCTTTCAGTTTATTTTTTCCTTCTTTGAGCTTAAATGCGGCATGGGAGAGAAAGACAGACTTCGCGGCGAAGTCCGTCGTTGCCCACGAGGAGGGGCGAAGTTCGGCTATGCAGAGAAAGAAAGGAGAAAAAAGAGCAAAAAATCGACTAAGTGTTGGCCGAAGCCCGACTTCGCAGCGAAGCCTGACTTCGGCCCAGCCGAATTGCGAAGTTTGTCCGAGAAAACACTGAAGCAGACCGAAGTCCGCACTGCGCAACCCTTCGTGCGAAGTACGCATCGCAGTTCGTGCGAACTCGCAAAGTCCGTCGCGCAGTGCGAACGCTGCGCTCAACGCTGCAAAGTGCGACCGAGCGACGCCGGCCCGCCATCGCACTCGCAGTGCGAACTGCGCAAGTCCGACTTCGCCCGTGCGAAGTGCGCGCTCAACGCTTGTGCGAAGTGCGAACTTCGCGCGAGTTCGTACTTCGCCCCAAGCTTCGGCCGAAGTCCGAACACCGCCGACGTCGCACGTGCAGGTTTATTCAAAGACCAAAGGTGCAGGTATGTTAAGTGGTTCGAAGGCCCCAAGGCGGCAAAGACCCAGACCGCGCCCAAACCTTGGGCGCAGCAAAAAAGCAGAAATGGAACGGTTCCAACGCGCGCTTCACGCGAAGTTCGAACTTCGCCCGAAATTCGGGCGAAGTCCGACTTCGCCGGCGAGGTCGGGCCGTGCCCAACTTCGGGCGAAGCCCGGCTGCGCCTAGTTTTCCGGGCCAGTTTTGGGCAGCATTCAATAAAATGAATAAAAAACTCAAAAAGTCCCAGCTGGGCCCAAGGCGCGTTTGTAAGCTTGTTTTAATCTGGGTTTCCGCGCCAAAGGTTTTGTCTTGAGCAGTGTGCCCAAATGGTGGCAGCAACGTCGGCCATGGTGCAGTCCCCAACGCTGAATTAATGATTGCGCGTTTTTCAAGGAAAAACGCAACTAAAAAAAGCAAGGCACGGCTGTCGGGGCGCGTCTTTTCCTAAACGTTCTCCTGCGCGGCCACCAAGGGTTTTAACTCAGCCGACCTACCCCTCCTGCGTTGCATTAATGGCGCTGTTTTTATCTAGAAAAGGGGGTCAGAATCATGCCAACATTCCAGATTGCAGAGATTATTCCTCGGACAGTGCTAATTATTCCTCTGATAGCGAAATTTGTTGCAGACAGCCTGAACCTGTCATTATTGCTGACTCGGAGAGATGGACAAGGGAAAAATGCCCGTGTCAGCGCCATCCAGTGAAGCAATGAACCGGGGGATTTGCCGCGGCCGGGGAGTTTTCAAAGGCGATCCTCCGCCGAGAGAAAAGTCAAAGGCCCGGACGAAGAAGGTACAGCGTGGGCAATCCCCACCACCTCCGGTGAATTACCTGCGAGGATATGTGGACGGCTCGTTTTCCATGAGCCTAACTCAGCTGCGAGCGAATGTGGAGAGCTGGGCTGACAAAGTTTCGCCCTCCCATCATTTTGGAGCGGCGTACAAATCAAATCTCTTCAGATTCATGTGCCCTCCTGTCCACCAATGCCCGGAGCTGATAGACTTAATTGTTAGACATTATAAACCAGCTTCCCGGCAAATCTGCAGTTCCGTTGGCAAACCCTTGTTCGCACTGCGCAAGGAGACTGTGCAGCCAGCTTTCGCCCCAGGGCTGGAGTATGACTCCGGCACCATCCTCAGAAAAATCAGTCTGGGCGAACAAGCGGGACGTTTCACGCACACCAAGCGAATGAGGGATTTCCTCAATTCAGAGCTGAACGCCCCGCTTCCGGCCGGACAATGGCCGACTGGCCCCATGCCTTTGGCGAAATTTCAGAGCAAGTATCTATATACCATCTTGGCATGGATCCTCGACTGCGACTCCGATGAGCTGGTGCACCCGTACCAGCTGGCGCTGGCAGAATGCCTCCTGTGTGGAGAATCTTACGAACCAGCGGCGCAGCGGAGCGGAAAGCGCCCCATCTCTTTCGGTCGGGCAGGTGGCTGGCTTACGCCATTCATTCCAGTCTGCTGAAAATTCAGAAGCGCCAGTCAACCAATTTTCGTTTCAGTTCCGTTCTGGTCTGGCTTTGTTTGTACCATCTGCACCCCCAAATGCCGATCCTGAACCTGAAGAAGGTTAACGAGAAGGGAGAACCCCAGCCCGTCTATAACTGGACGGATGACTTATACCGGAAAGGGTCCTACTACAAGTTCAACTTCAACTTTCTGGGATTCGTCATGTCAGTCTTCACCGAAAGTGAAATCCCCCGTCCCCAGAGAGAAATGACGAGTGCTTTGATAAATCAGAAGCTCGGGGACGTTTTTAGACTGACGCAGGGGATTGTGATCAGAATCTACGGATTCAAGGGCAAACCCTATTTGCTGCCCTATTGGTGCTCAGAGCATCTGTTCGGGATGGAGGTTGCCCGACAGATGGACTATGTGGAAGAAGAGTTTGGCCTAGGGAAGAAAAGAGGACAGATTTTTCAATACCCTCTTTCCTGGGCCAACGTTGAGATTACTGAGGTAGGACAACATGTCTACCTAGAGCAAGCGCTGTCCCGGATTGGCCTGGTTTTGCTGCCGCAGCGCTGGAAGTATGACCCTCATGGGATAAGGGGAAAGTTTGCACATTTGTGCCCCCGGGACATAACCGAAGATAGATGCGACGTGGTCCATGTGGACCTTGACTGGGAGATTGAATTAATGGAAGCTTCTCCCCCTTGGCAGGATTTCTCCTGCGAGGAGGTGACATATGACCCCAAGAGAAACCCGGACCATCACTTCTCATCTCCGGGGTTCAAAAAATTTCTGTCCAAGATTGCGAGGCCTTAAGCTGGTCTAAAGAAAAGATTATTGAATGCTTGGAAAATGAGATGCCGCACGCGACACGATAAATCCACAAGGAGAAACCGGCCGTAGATGACGACTTCTCGGTTCTCTATGACCGAGCATCATGACAGGTGGCGGCCGTTCGCATATCAAGGTTACGTTCCCAGAGGCCCCTTTGAGGATTATAAAAGTGGGTCTCCTCCCAAACGATTGTACACTTCGGCAAGCGCCGGCGCCGGCCCGACAAGTACCCGAGCCGATCCAATGCGGTTCGTGGCTCCTAAGGCGGCGCATGAAAAGGCGAAAAAGTTAGTCAAGGCAGCGCCCGAGGCACTTCCTCGGGCAAGAAAAGCGCCAGCGCCGCCAGAAAGCAGACCGGTCGCGGCAGACCTTCTGCAAGTCAAACCCCGGTACAAGTTTACCGTGGGAGCATCAGTGCCTGCTGCACCTGCTTCGTCTCCTTCCCCTGATCCGACAGTTGTTCCAGAAGAGAAGAAGCGGAGGAGAGTTGAGAAAATCAGGCGACCTAGCCTGATAGTGCAGCAGCCAGTCGCAGAGCCGCAGCCGCGTCCTGCCGCCGCAGAGGCAATTCCTTTGGGCAGCCCCAAGCCAGCCGCCGAGACAAGAAGCGAAGACATTCACCCGGCATCGGCTCAGGCGGAGCCCGCAGGTACGTTTGCTGTCCCTGTCTCTCTAGTCTCACCCAGTTCTACTTCCACTCAGTCCCCCGCTCAATCTGGGCGAGCCATGACCACATCCTCCTCCCCGTCTCCGCGTCCTTCTAGCGGTCCCCATTCTTTCGACCAGTTTGCTCAGAACCCTAACGTCTCTCTTTCTCTGAGCACAACTCCAAACCCTTCGCCCGAGGTCAGTCTCGAGGCTGTCCGTTCACCATCACATCCTCCGCCTCAGCCGCTTCAAACCCTCACAGTGTCAGCCGCTCCCATTTCCATTTCCCGGTCGCCCCCACAAGCGACCGATTCTTCCAAAGTCTGTCCGGTTCCTCCTGATCCCATTCCCGCAGGAGAGACGTCTCAGCAGATCCCTAGGCTGGGGGAACCAGATTTTATGGACGACCTCCAGAACTCAGATGACTTGCCCCTGGCAACGAGAGCCGTAGAGTATTCTGTCTCTTTCCGCCAAGACCTGAAGCGGAGGAGACATGAAGAGATAGCCGCCCCGGCAAAACGCGCAAAGTATGATTTCGGAAGGAGAGTGATTACAACGGAGAAAATAATCCCAATAGTGAAGAAGCCTCTCCGAGAAATGACTAAGGCGGACTACGTGCTCCAGACAAAGGAGAAAAGCTTTGACGACATTGATAAACAATATGAGATTCAGACGATCATGCGCAAAGCTGACAATCTCTTTGTCAAGAGTCCGGAGGAGCAGGAAGAACTTTTCGCATTGCAGGACAAAGGCAACTTGAAGAGGACCTATCTAGGTCCATTGAGCAGCTGGAAGCAGCGCGGCGAGAAGCAGATGAATTCAAAGCCCGGCTGGCCGCTTCTCGACAACGAGCCGCAACCGAAAAGAAATCAGCCTCGGAGCAGATTTCTCAGCTCCGGGAGTCTTTGAAGCGGGCACGATCGCGACTTGCGGAGAAAACATCTCAAGCGGCTGTCTTTTCAAAGACAAAAGTTAAGGAAATGAGGGCTGGTTTCTTGAGGGAATGCAAGCCCCATACCTTTAAGGCAATGGCGGTCCTGGACTTCGCATCCAGGATTCAAGAAGTTTCTGCCCAGGGAAAGCCTGTGGTAGAGGAGGCCGAGCGCCAGGCAAAGCAATGGTTGGACCTGGCGATAAACCTTCAGGAGCGCGAGCGCGACGGCGTCCTTTTTTCCCCCGTGTCCTCATTCGCTGCAGAATGGGCAGGTGCAAGGGTGACCTTGCACAAATATTTCAGAAAAGTTGAAGAGGTGAGAGTGGCCAGACGAATGCTTGACGCATTCGGACATGAAAGAGATATCATGTCGGCCCCCTTTCACGCTCTTTCGGAACTTGGGTGTCCAGGTTTTGTTGAGAATGGCGAGCTCCTCACCCTAGATCGGGTAAAGAAGAATTGGCAGCTCCTTTGAAGCGGATACGACTGAAATTGATAGCTGGGTCGAGCCAATTCAAGACAGTCGAGTCACTCGGATGGTGTCCGGATATTCCGGGATCCGCTCCTATTTTCAGGAGTTAGAGAAAAGATACCTCACCATCGACCTGCACGCGGTCGTTGCTTTTCACGGAGCATTAGAAGACATAGCTGACCGCAAGCCATTCGAAGCGGAAGCCTGGCGCTCAGCCCAAGAGGCGTACACTCGCATGTGCGAGGCAGAAGCAGGAAATGGAGACCTTTCAGAAGGAGATACTGATGAGGCAACTGACAAAGATGAATCTGAAGAACAGTTGCCGCAAGGAGAAACGATTAGAGCAGCAAAAGGCAGGGGAGGCAAGTTCCTCTGCACCCAAAGGATGAAGGCATGGATTCTTTGCGCCGAGGCGAGCTCGACACCCCGCGAGCCGCCAGAAATGTTGTCACATTTTGCACGGGGTGCAATGTCTTCAATATTGTTTTGTAACAGTGCTGCTCTTCTTTTCCTCCTTCCGTTTTTCTCCCTTCTCTCCCTTTCCTTTTCTTTCCCATTCTCTTTCTCTCCCCCCTTTTTCCTTGGAGTTCCCCAGTTGATTTTCCAGCTTTCCAGCAGGTCTATCTGAAATTGGCTAAGTTTGGGTGCGAAGTTCGCACTTCGCCCAGTTTTGGTGCGAAGTGCGCACTTCGCCCAGTTTTGGTGCGAAGTGCGTACTTCGCCCCACTTTCTGGGCGCACCTTGCACTGCGGCAGACTGGCAGGTCAATGCAGAAGAAAGGTAAAATGCCGGAGCGGGTCCATATGGCGGCAGACACCAGTGTTCGCCTGTGCGCAGTTCGACTTCTCAACGGAGCCGGAATGCGCCCTTGACAGGTGTACAGTAGGGGAACAAACCCGGAATTTGACCAAAGCTTGAAGGCCTTCCCCGATTGCATTGATTTCTGCACGCATCCCAAGGAGCCCCGATCCCAAGCAAAGATGGATAGACTGCCCTCTAAGGCAGGCATGTGTCACACAGCATAACCCATCATCAGACAAGTGTCCAGCTTCGGGATTTGAACCAAGACTGCCGACCAAAAGGGATAAGCATGGGCTGCCTGCACCGCCTGCGTTAATAGCCTCATTCAAAGCTGATCTGAGGTTTCACCTGCTCCAACTACTAGCAAGCCTGCCGACTTGAAGATTTACCCAACACTCCGCCACGTAGCTGTCCAGCTTCCAGAAAGACCATGTTGCGGGTACAGCCGATCCGACAAAAGGTCAGCATTTGCGGCTCTTTCGCCGCTTACGTCGACTCATGTTTGAGCGGGACTCCGTGCCCATTAATGTAACGGGTGGGACTCGGGCTATAAAAGCCCATCTGAAATTCATTGTAAAGGGTGGAAGGGGAATGTTTGTTAGGGAACTACCGTACTTCTTGTAACCGTGCTTACGCTTATGAATACAATCGTATGCACTGGTTACGTTCTCTTGTCTTTATTCTTTTATGCTTGTCTTTCATTATATGCCTTAGGCCCACATGTGTCGTTGCTCGTTGATTCACTTTGGCATTTGGCGATCAGGTTCCTCTAGCATTGCTTGCTTAAAGCACCATCTGTACTTCATTATTTAAAGCATTCATTATAAATTTGGTAGCAGTTCCATAAGTTATGTGTGACGTTGCTGGCCCGTATCTGGTGATTGATGCGATCCCCTGCTGTTAGTTCCTTGTAGGGAATGTTTGCTAGGGAGCCATTGAAGTCTGTGCGGTTAAACTCTCTACCTAACACATATACACGGCTCGACATCTCTAGGTTTACTTTCTACCCCTGTCGGTGTACGTATCCGGTGATTGATACGATCCCTCGCTGTTAGTTCCTTGTAGGGAATGTTTGCTAGGGAGCTATTGAAGTCTGTGCATACGCTGCTGGTGTATCGGAAGTACGCCTAGGTTTTGCAGTTCCTTGTCATGCTCTGTGTTTGTATGCAGTAAGTAGCGGTGATTGGTGTGTTCCCGTACTGTTAGTTCCCCCCCACCAACCTTTGGACATATTTGTATCTCTTTCTGTACATTTGTCTCTTTCCGTTCCTTTATTTCTTTCCTGTTCCCTTTAGCTTAAATCAAGCCCCCCAAAAGGAGCCGGCCTTCTCCGGAGATTGGCTCGGAAGGCATCTCTTCCTCCCGGCCTTTCATGCTGGTGGGCGAATCTGGGCGCATTAACCAAAAATCCTTTCCTCATGGCAGATTCGTAACCAAC